>CM039434.1:10171682-10406690 GCA_022379115.2 Bauhinia variegata | reverse complement strand
CCATTCAAGTTTATAGAGAATGAAGGTTTTAGGATCTTTATGGTGCAAGTCAACCAATGTTTCAAGTCCCTTCAAGAAGAACTATAACTAGAGATTGCATGAAGTTGTTTATGGATGAAAAAGAGAAGTTGAAAAGTAGTTTATCTACTAGTTCTCATATGGTGTCACTCACTACAGACACATGGACTTCTATCCAAAACTTGAATTATATGTGGGTAACTGCCCATTATATTGGGAATGACTGGGAATTGAATAAAAAGTTATTAGCATTTTGTCCTATTGCTGATCATAAGGGAGAAACAATAGGGAAGTGTTTAGAGAAGATAATTAAGGAATGGGGCATTTCTAAAGTTTGCACTGTGACTGTTGACAATGCTACTTCTAATAATGTGGCTTTGTCTTATTTGGTTAGAAGGTTGAATGATGTTCATGGGACTATCTTGAAAGGAGAGTTTATGCATTTAAGGTGTTGTGCTCACATTTTAAATTTGATAGTCTCGGATGGTTTAAAAGAAATTGATTCTTCAATTGAGAGAATTAGGGCTGCAATTAGATATGTGAGGTCATCTCCTTAAAGAATGTCTTTTTTCATGCAAGCTGCTGAATATGTAAAAATTGATTATCAGAAAAAATTGTGTCTGTTCCTACGAGATGGAATAGCACATATTTGATGTTAGATTGTGCTGAAAATTTTGAAAAGGCATTTGCACGTCTAGAGGATGATGATATGTCTTATTTGGCTAGCTTTGGTCATGATTACCCTCCAAATTCAGATGATTGGAAGCGTGCTAGAGTTTTTACCAAGTTCTTGAAGATTTTTTATGATGCAACTTTGAGTTTCTCTAGTTCTTTGCATGTTACATATAATGTTTTCTTTCATAAGCTAATTGATATTCGGCAAACGTTGCTTAAATGGAAAGATAATGATGACTTTGTGTTAAAATCTATGGCTGCAAACATGCAAAAAAAATTTGGAAAGTATTGGGAGGATGAGAGAACTTTAATTATTTGTTATTTGTGGCTGTGGTTCTTGATCCAAGGTATAAATTGGAATATGTTGTGTTTTGTTTAGAAAAAATGTATGGAGAAGATGAGGGGGAAAGAATGGCAAGTCAGTTGGAGGTTATTTTGAAGAAGTTGTTTGATTGTTATGAAAAAATGTATCCAATTCTTGATGATGTTGGAGATGCAAGTGCTTCTAGTTTGGCTTCAATTTCTACAAGTGGTGAAAGTGAGTTTCCTCAAATTTATAATGAGTTCATGTTAAAACACAAAAAGAAAAAGGTAACTAAGAAAAGTGACTTGGATAAATATTTAGAGGATGATCTTGAAGATAAGTTAGATAGATTTGATATCTTGAAATGGTGGCAAGGGAAAAGGCATAAGTATTATGTTTTATCCCACTTGGGTAGGGATCTTCTAGCAATTCCTGTGAGCACAGTATCTTCTGAATCTGGCTTTAGCACTGGAGGAAGAGTTCTTGATTCTTTTAGGAGTTCATTGAACCATACCACGGTGGAGGCTCTTATTTGTCTCCAAAATTGGATAAAATCACCTACCAAGTTTGAAGATCTTAATGAAGAAAGTGAGCAATTAGATTCAGGTGAATTCTTATTCATTTGCATTCTCATTTTTTAAAAAATATGAATTTTATATTTTAATTATTAACTAATTTATTGTATTGATTTTGATGCTTAAATTAGATATATCATCTACTACCACTCAAGAAGCAGAAACTTGAAGCTAGCTAATGAAGTTTGGAAGAAAAAAAGGAAGAAAATAAATATAAATGGTATGTTATGTTTATTTATTACTTAGATAAAAATTTAATTTGTTTAAATTTTTTATGATGACTTTGACTTTGTATTTGTGTATATATGTGTGTGTTTTTTTCCGTAATATTATTCACAAACCAATTAAACCAACCGAACCGAACCGCATTTGAGTGGTTTGGTTTGGTTTGGATTTTTTTAAAAAATTTGAGAAATCCAAACCAAACCGAACCGAAATTATTTTGCGGTTTGGGTTAAATTTTTTTACAATCGCCCACCCCTAGTGGAAGGCATATGCAATTTAATTTTTATATAAACTACATCCATTTGGTGATTGAACTCTCTATCAAATTATTAGTTACTACGTCGTTTAATGTGAGAGTGAGAGAGTGCCTAGTACTTTTTGTTCTCTACACTTATTCTTGGTTTTCACTTTTGTCTCTCTACTCTCTTAAACCTTCATCTCTCTTTTCCCCAAACCCAATTGACTAAATCCTACCACCAAACATATATATTAGTTAATAGGAGCTGTTTTAATTAATAGGAGAGTTTGCCACCTTTATAGTTTTATTTGACTTAAACCAAATTAGTCGATTCCTAATGTAGTGCCGATATGGGTGTTTTACATTAAAAAAATAATTACCAAAACCTAGGTTCCTTAATTTTCGTAGTTCCATTCACTAGTTTTTGCAATTTTTTTAGAGACAGTGGTTGAATATTGAATGTGCGCCATCTTTCTTCACTTCATTTTGTGATGATTTTATTGATTTAGTGAGTGGTTAGAGAGAGAACGATGTTGCTTGTTGTTTGTGGCTTGTGCTTGCCCGTGGCGCTACCCCCTTCTCAGTTCTCTCTCACACTCACAAGGCGCAATGATATCATTCGTCCCAATAGTAAATATTCACACATGCGAGTTACATAAACTGAAAATTTGTTACTGTCAAAAGTTCTCAGAAGTTTCTTGTTTGCTTGCTTAGAATAATATCTAAAGTAAATATTTATTTTAGTCCATTACACTTAAAACTCTTATCAATTTGGTCCCTCACACTTAAACCCTAATCAATTTAGTCCCTTAAACTTATAAAACTTATCTATTTAATCTCTTACACTTCAAAAATATTGATAAATTCAAAGGACTAAATTAATAAATTTGAAATGTGAGGGACGAAATTAATTAGGGTTTCAAATGTAAGAGATGTAATTTATTAGGGTTTCAAATGTAAGAAACGAAAATTGATTAGGCTTTTAAATGCAAATGACTAAATTAATAAACGTAAAGTGTGAGGGACCAAAATAAGTATTTACTCTAATATCTGATACCACTAAGCACATAGATCAATTGGCACAGGATTATTCTAATTTAATTAGAGGTATTAGGTTTGAGCTCTCATGTAGGGGTGGGCAAAATCCGAACCAATCCGCTTAAACCGCTCGAATCGATCCGAACTGTATAAAAACTGATCCGATCCGTATAAAAACTGATCCGATCCAATTGACTAACGGTTTAGATTAGATTACAAAATTGTCAATCCGATTACAGCGGTTCGGTTTTCGGATTTGGATGTTTAAAATCCAAACTAATCCGAACTGATCAAAAATTATATCATATATATATATATATATATATATATATATATATATATATATATATATATATATATATATATATATTTTATATATGATTTAAATATATTAAATATAACTAAAATTTATTATATATTTATGAAATAGTTTATTATAAATATAAAAACTAGTAAAAAATAAACATTTAACTCACACTTTCCCTTTTCGAAATCGAAATTCCTAACTCGCTTTCCTTTCTCTTCCTCGCCGTCGTCTGCTGGTCGCTTTTATCCCACTTGGCTAGGGATCTTCTAGCAATTCCTGTGAGCACAGTATCTTCTGAATATGCTTTTAGCGGTGGAGGAAGAGTTCTTGACTCTTTTAAGAGTTCATTGAACCATACCACGGTGGAGGCTCTTATTTGTCTCCAAAATTGGATAAAATCACCTACCAAGTTTGAAGATCTTAATGAAGAAAGTGAGCAATTAGATTCAAGTGAATTCTTATTCATTTGCATTCTCATTTTTTAAAAAATATGAATTTTATATTTTAATTATTAACTAATTTATTGTATTGATTTTGATGCTTAAATTAGATATATCATCTACTACCACTCAAGAAGCAGAAACTTGAAGCTAACTGATGAAGTTTGGAAAAAAAAAAAAAAAGGAAGAAAATGAAAATAAATTGTATGTTATGTTTATTTATTACTTAGATAAAAATTTAATTTGTTTAAATTTTTTATGATGACTTTGACTTTGTATTTGTGTATATATATGTGTGTTTTTTTTTGTAATATTATTCACAAACCGATTAAACTGACCGAACTGAACCGTATTTGAGTGGTTTGGTTTAGTTTAGATTTTTAAAAAAATTTGAGAAATCCAAACCAAATCGAACTGAAAATTATTGCGGTTTGGGTTGAAATTTTTTTAAAAATCCAAACCAAACTGCCCAATGTCCACC
Source organism: Bauhinia variegata (assembly GCA_022379115.2). Classification (NCBI taxonomy): domain Eukaryota; kingdom Viridiplantae; phylum Streptophyta; class Magnoliopsida; order Fabales; family Fabaceae; genus Bauhinia; species Bauhinia variegata. Next base: position 10,402,389 of record CM039434.1, on the reverse strand, counting down.
CCTACTCTCATGTGTTAAAACTTGATAGTAAGGGCTTTGTCGCCCTTATAATTCTACTGGCTCGAACTAAATTAGTTATGAGTTGAAGACCTGATAATAAATTTATGTCTTACAATACTATGATAATAAGTTCTTATCTTGACTTTTCTCAACCTATTGATTGGTTAAGCAGCAATAGATCGACAAATTTAGTTTAACATTAACCCACAGACCGAAACCGAACGTCAAACCACTATTAAAATCTAGGAAAAAGAGCAAAATCATAATTAATTTAAAAGATGATAATAACCCTTATTAAAAATAAAACAAAGTTACATCTTTTTTTTTATAAAATAAAATGGTAGGTTGAGAAAAGAAATAAGTACTACTTCTATGGAGTATATAATAAGCAATCTCATCTATTCCAACTTATAAAGAATCAAGCTTAAAATGCAATGCCTATTTCGTATCTTCTTTTGCTATTGAATATAGGAACAGTCATTCCATGAAATGGAGCATGAAACAAAATCACAATTCTATCTATCAAATGATTATTCATTTATTTTATTAATTATTCCATTATGTTCCATGGATATTAGTTTTCTGTTTATGACACTCCCTATAGTCTGTTTTAAAATCTAAAAAAAAAATATATGATGAAAATGTATTTGCGTAATGCAATATTAGCCTTTACATGTTTTAAAATCAAAAAAAAAAAAAACAGAAAGTTGACAAGTGCAGAAATTGTACTTAGTGTTTTTTGTTTAATGTTGTTATTGTACCACTTATATATCTATATATATAATTTGTATAGAAATTTTATATATAGCCCCATTTAGCTTCTGTTTAAATCAGCTTTTTAAGTGTCTAAACCACAAACGAACTAGTACCAACAGTCAATAAGAAACTAAAGTCATTTAAGTAATGTTGACTCAGTTTAAGTTTATATGTAAGCAGAAACATATTTAGAATAACTCTACTTTTATACTCTATAAATACTGATGATCACTGATTAAAAAAAAAAAAAACCACAAATAAACGAGTTTAGGCTATGATGGATAGTGGAACGTAGCAGCTAGGCCGAAATCCTTTATAAATTTATCACGGTTGGTGTAGCAACCTCTATTCACATGTAGCAAGCTTTACATTTAAAATAATAAAAAATATAATACCTAAGAAACAATGTTTAAAAATGACTAAAATAACTCAAAAAAAATTAACAAAAATCAAATAAATAACCTTTTTAAGCAAATATTCAATTATCAAGTCAAATAAGACAATAAAATACCTTAAATGTTATTTTACAATATAAAAACATAAGGGAAGAAATAATGAATCATAAAGGCAATCTAAATTATCTAATAATTCTCAATTTCTTCATCTTCCCCTTCCACTTGCTCAACCCCAAAATCACCATCATCATCAACATTGCTGCTTAGCTCATTTTCCTCTTCCTCGTCAGTATCATATCATTAATTAACACTCTAGACAAAGGATGATAATTGAGAACTATATAGGATATGGTTGAAGTTGCATTTTTTTTTTTTTTTTGGGTTTGTCCTCTAATGTAAGTTCTAAGGATGGGATTAAAAAAAAATTGTAAAATATAAAACCGAACGAATCAAAGGAGTAATGGTGTGATTGCGATCTACAAGAGATCCAATAATTGCTTAAAAAAATGCGAAATGAAAGGTAGAATGATGTAAAGGAGCAATTTCCAAATACTAAATAGATTTTTTTTCCCCTCTAAAATGTTCAAAAGATTGAAATACCCATAAAACATCACATTTATTGACTACAAATCCTAAAAATGTTATTTCTAATATAAAGCGTAGCATGTTGTTAATTTTCTACTGTATTATTCTATTATAGCGGCTACTATTGAAAATACTAAAATGAACCATAGTATGTGGCTTGCAAAGTTTTCAACAGAAGTTAAACCAAAAACCATGAAATTGGTTCAGATTCTTTATGGTTCAATTTAGTTTGAGTAATTTGCTTCAAAGATTGTTTACCCCTAATTTTAATATACTTCTCTTAATCAACTTAGAAATATAATTTTTATTTATTTTTTACAATTAATTGTGGATTATATTAATATTTATTCTTAGAAAAAAATATAAAAATGATAGAGTATTTAAGTTGTTCATTTGATTAAATCTTGAGACTTTAGACTTAGGGTCAACTTTATTGAACTTCTCCGTCATTTTTTTGAAGTTCATTCGTTTGGATTTTTTGTTTTTTGTTTTTATAATCTTTTAGTGTTTAGATTTACTTAAAAAAAAAAAATAACAAAACAAAGAAGCAGCATATACATAAGCCAAAATGTATGCTTTTCCCATAAGCATGTAAAGGATACTTTTTAAAAAAATAAAATAAAAGTTAGCTAATGTTCATGAAAAACACATCTAAAGTCAAAAAAGCTATTTCTAGCTTCTTTTTTTGTTTATGGACATCAAAATATTTTTTTTTAGTTAATGCAAATAGGCTTTGAGTGACAATTGAGACAAAACTTTGGACTCATTATTCCTCCTTCCCCTTGACTTTGGTCATATAGTTATTTCACCTTTAGGTTTGTGCATTTCAATCAAATCCTTGCGTTAAAAAAGTGTAGGCTGCACTGTGCTGAATGAAAAAACTCCCGCCCCCCCCCCAACAATTTCCTTTGATTTTTTAGGGGTAAACCCTATCTCCTCTCTTCCAACTAGACTTTTTTTAAAACGTTCTTGTTTTACTCTTCATTAAGAAAGTGAGTTGCAAAAAATACATACTTAGCGGTGTGCTTTTAGAATATAGGAATATTAAAAAAAAAAAAACAAAAACAAAAAACAAAAGGTGAAACACAAACTTGAGATATTTCAATATGGCTTGCGCCTTGAGCCAACTCATCTTAATCGTTATTCTCCTAGTGATTGGCTAGAGATATCTATTCTGGTCATCTGAAGGTAGTTGTTCTCTCGAGGCCCCGAATCTCCAATAGTTCCACTTTTGGCACATCCACAAGAGTTCCAAATGAACCAGCTTCTCCTTTTCCACAAGATCTAAGTGAGGATTTTCATAATATCTCTTGGTTCTTGCAGGAAAAGATGGGTGAAGTAGGAAAGGACTTACATGATTGGTGCTTTAATAGGTTTTCATCTTATATTACATGTTCAAGTCAAGAAAAGAATGGCAATAGGATGGGACAAGGGCAGGAAATACTTACCTCCTAAGGCTAAGTTTGAGTCTTAAATAGGAGAGAAAGAGAGGAGATGGGAAGGTTTAGATATCTCTTCCCCTTATTTGTAAGTTTTAAAATGAAGAAGAAAAGACTTTGGAGGATTTTTAGTGTTTCCCCAAACCCTTCCTACACCATATTTTATAGTTCCCCCTAATTAAGGGGTTTTGAAAAGAAAATTAAGAACTAGTGCCCAACTTTTCATATTGGGAACCAAACTAATCTTGTTCGAGCTCAGCAGGACTACAAGATCAGCAAGGCTCTCCATATCAAATTTTAAAGCAGCTACGTTCCTAGGGTTTGAACCCAAAACCTTTGGTTATGCTAGAATACCCCAAGCTAGTTTATCTATGTGCTTGGTGGTAAATGTATACATATATACACATATACAATAATGTGTGTGTGTATATATGCGCATATATATACACATACACACACATATGTTTATAGTTTTAACATGATGTTAATAAATATTTTAAGGATATAATTGTCTATAAGAATATAATAAACCCTTCATTTCCCTCCCCTTACAAAATTTATTCTCCCACACAAGGTAGGAGATAAACCCCCCATTTCCCTTCCCGCCCTTCCCCTTGATTCACCTTTAATTCCCTCCCCTTTCTTTCTCTCCAAACTCACAAACATAACCTAAGGGTCCATGGGCTATGTTTGTGAATTTGGAGGGAAAGGAAATGGAGGAAATTAAAGGGAAAGTGAAGAAAAAGGAGGGAAGAAGAATGAGAGGTTTATTCTCCCCTTGTTTGGGAATATAAAATCTCCTTATTTTGGGAAACTATAAAATTAGCTTTAGAAAGACTTTAGAAAAATTACAAAAAATTCTCAAAATCCCTGCCCAACTAAATTAAAACTCACAAACAAGGGGATGTATTACATATACCTTCCTTTCCCCTTCCTTTCCCCCCTAAAGACTTTGACCATGTCTTTGGTAGAAAGCGAGGATGATACGCTATCTTCTTTTATTTGAAAAAAAAAAATGCAACCTTACCTCACTAAGTCACCAAATAGATATGTGATAACAGAGCACAATAAATGAGAAAATAAAGGGAAAAGGAGCAATGAAGTGAGAGAGACAAATGTTGGACTCACTCATAGGCACAAAAGGAGAATTATAAGGGCAAAGATAGCAGATAGAGATGATATGCCACCAAACCTTGCATGTGAAAGGAATGAGAAATGGTGGACAGGTGATGAGAGGGGCAAAATTTTCCTCTGCCCCATTTCTGAAGGAGGGATGGTTCCCCGTTCCTTTTCTCCACAAGGAATCTCAGCAGATCTCAAGCCGAATGTCTCATTTTTCCATCCTTATCCTTATTTAGAAAAGGTTAAACACAATGCACTTTTACATAAGTTATTTTCCATGCTTCATCATCCCTAATTTTGCACTCTCACATGGATAGCAGATAATATGAACATAGAGAAAGATAATCAACTAGAAATAACTAATAGTAATGCTAAATAACACTGAAAAATTTTCATAATTCAAATATATCTTGTCACAAAGGGTCATGATTATTTGAAACATAAAAAATCTTCAAATTAAAATTAACAAACAAAAAAACACCAAGTGAAATGGTGCTTGCAGTCACAGAAATGTTTAACAGTTTTGTTCTGAGCATAGAGAACTATGCATTCATCATTCTTTAATTCCTAAAAATCCAGCAACTTATTCCTCACTCTCCTCCGGAGGTAATAAATTAAGATCAAAAATAAGTGGTAAGTTAAGATCAAATTTTTTTCTTACTCTTTTCGCAATATGATCAAATGGTAGCTCTATCCGTATCTTAGTTATGGGAATCCAACCGTGCCTTGTATCACTCGATATCTCTATTGAATTTTCTTTGTTTGTCCTGTTTCTTTTAAGTGTTTCACGATCTGACATTCTTTGAGATGTTGTGGCAACATCTTTCACAAGAAGATCATGTGTGCCTTTTGCTTTCACAAATTTGCTACAACGTGGGGATCTTTTCCTAGTAGGATTCTTTGGCATAGATATCTCCCCTACTAAGTTGGCGATGACTTGCTTTGAAGAGAAAAGGCTTGTTACAGAATGAGAACGCACTTGCCCTCCAAGGATTTTGCCGCTGCTCAAAGTCATAGAGGTGTTCTTGTTCAGACTCATTGTGGCAAGAAATCAAAAAGTTAATCACCTTCTCTCTTGTGGAGGAGAGTAGAGAACTCACAAGGCTAATATTTTTTTTTTTGTCTAGTAAATGTGGAGGATTGCAAATAGAGGGTGACAAATTATAAAATACGAGTGACAAGAATTCCTTATAGGAGAGTGAAAGATATTGAAAAAATCCTGTATACAAAATGAATAGAAAATGCTAACTGACCCGTTCTCTCTAATCAAACTTTCTGTTTTTGCAAAGAAATTAGTATTTAATAAAAAAGCTTGAATCTTTTCATTTAGTCAATTTTGAATCTTTTAAAATGTGATATGAATATCAATCTAATTAATTTTTTTTATTTTCAAAAAAACATTCTTAGTTTGGGAAAAAGGTAGTTCGACCTACCACAAAATTTTTCCTTTTAATATTTTGCATTTATATTTCTATCCAAGTGAAGTTATTCAGGTAGTAATTGTTGCACCAACTGACTAATCCACGTCACGTCTATTTAAAGCAATATATTAATAGACAAATTGAGGGACAAGGCTTCAAATTCATGTAATTTTTTTAACCAAATTAATGGAAAATTGGTATAGTTTTTGAAATTTGTATATCACTTTAAAGTCCATGTGATAGGTTTAAGATTTGCATTCTAATACATTATGTTGCAAAGGAAGTAGGCATATCCAACATCTTTCTTTATACTACTAGCTCCTTCCAAAATCATAGGTAAGGGGAAAGAGTGCTAACAACCCGATTGGTTTAATGAAAATGTTACAAGGAAATGGGGAAAAAAAAAAATCCACTCCCTCCTTGAGTATGTTTGGTTAGCATAAAAAATGGGAATTTAAACTCTAAGCAATTCAAATTACTTAAAACTTCACTTTTGGATTCCTTATGTTAGCTAAGGAATCTCATTGATTCCATGGAATGCAAACTATTTGGACAAAATTGCCCCTTAAATCAAACGAAAGGCATGCAACACTTCTTTCCCTTGCCATCTCACCATCCATCTTCGTCGGCAAGCTTGGCTAGCGCTGGAAACCCACCCACACCCCCCCCCCCCCCCAATCCATCTTCTCTAATAGGGGCTTGGATTTGAACAAAAATCCCCAAACTCAAAGAAACTTGGTCAAAAGAAGAACATATGGGTTCAGACAAAAATCCCAAATCACATCGGCAAGGTTGCAGATGTGTTAGCCTTTTTCTGCCTATGGATTGAACAACATCCATTGCCTTCTTCAACCCTAGACCCCATCTCATCTACCAATTTCCCCTAGGGAAGTTCTTGATTACTAGCTTTAACTTCTACCTAAGCTAATCTTGCTTCACAAAAGGGACTTATCAACCATGAATTTGGTCTTTATGCTGGTGCTTACCTTTAGGAACTTATCGACAAGTGAGTGTAGTGCTAACATTTTGATCCTATGTCGGCCATGGATTTGAACGACAAGGGAAGGAAGCCACGGTTGCAATCTTGTAGAGATTTTTCTTTTTTCAATATTTTTTTATTATTAAGGGCATTTGGTAATTAATTCTTGTGATATCAAACAATTTTTTTTCTTACCAATTCATAATTCTTTCCATGTTATACCAAAAGATTCTTTAGTATTCCTTTTCCTATTCCTATTTATTTTTCCTTTTCTATTTCTTTCTCAATAATTCTTTGTACCAAACGGGCTGTAATTCATTCCATTTGGGAGTTGAGGCAAAATGAACCCTTAATTTTGGCACTACTATAAAGAATTTAAAATTGCTAGAATTGGGCCAAACGGTTCAACCGACACCTAGTCTAGAAAATGTATGGTAATAGGTCCATGGAGCAATAAAACCCATAAAATCATTGTGAACTAGTGAAAACAGATGAACTGGTCTAATTTTAGAAGATCATTTGATTGAAAAAATCACTCTCTTTTTTCTTTCCAAGTTTCTCTTAAAGCAATATCTTTTCCTACATTTTCAATTTTAACAATTTGTTCCATCTAATTCTTCATATGTGGAGATGGCAAAATAGGCTACAAGCTTAACTAAGTGGAGATTTCATTTTAACACCCCGACATTCCTATTCTAGTCTATCTCATTTTTTTCTTACTTAATCACAAAAATACCTTTTCAAATAAAAGACCCCAACTTATCACCCTCTCTCTAAAAGTTGCCCAGTTTCCCTCTCTTTATTCACCCCATCCATAGTCATCTTCACCCCCATGAAAGTTGAATGGTTGGTGATTGAGGCCCTCAACTCCACTGTCACCATCTTTAGCCATAACAATACTTTGTTTTAGTGCGTCCTCTCTTTCATCTTCTTACTCTTTCATCTCTTTAGTTTAATCTCACTCTTCATCTCTTTTTGTGGGTATGTGTTTGGTTTTATAGTTGGTATTTTGTAATTTGAGATGTTTATGGTATAGGATTTGTGATTTGCTTGAGGATTTTAATGGGTTTTTGTGATTTCAACGGTAAATGTTGACAATGGAGTATAGGTTTAGATTATATTCTATTATAGGTGTTTTTCGATGGTTTTGAAGTTAGAGGTGAAGAATTGAAATTTGGAATTTGTATTCGGAATAATTTTTTTTTTTTAGTGTTATGAATTTTATAAAATCCATAACATACTTTTTTTGTGTTATAAATTTTTTAAAGTCTATAACATAATATTTTTATGATTGCGGATTATTGAAAGTCCATAGCACAATTTTTTTTTTTTTTTTGTATTACAAATTTTTCAAAGTCTATAATATTTTTTGTGTTATAGATTTTATTAAAAATCTAGAACATAATTTTATTTTTATATGAATTTTTGTATTATTTGGAGTAAAAATAGATTCCAAACTTCACAAATCCTGAATTGTAAAATATGACAACCCAAAATTATAGATCCAAAAATACAAATTCAAATAAACAAGGAAATAAAAGCTTTGTTTTGGGGGGTGGGTCAACCTCTAATATCTTCCCATCTCTTTGACTTTTTGTATGATTTATTGGTTTCAATGAGAACTAAGAGAAAATAAGGTGAGTGCAATAGACATTTTTGGGGTGAAAACTGGGTAGGGGAAGAGTTTCTTTTTAGGGACGGTTTGGGTTAGAATAGAAAAATGAGAGTGTCAAAAGAAACTTCTTGATGAAGAAAGGTTGGTTTTGGGCCCTATAAATAGAAGTCTAAGCTTGGCGCTAAGTAAGTAGCAGGCTTATTTGGGTGGCCTAACCATTTTTTTTTTTTTTCATTTTGTCCAAAAATTAGGATTATTATTATGTTGAAGTAAAAATAATTAATGATTAATTAAGATTTAATCAAGGTTTGAGTTGTTATTATAGTCTTTGTAGGAAGAATTCCTCAAAGAGCACAAATTTTGACAATGAAAAACAACGATTTATATATGATATAATAGTCCATGAAAGATAAGTATATCCTTATTTTAAAAGAAAAACTCCCTTTCTCATCACATTATATGTACAATTGTTGATATATGCATCCTGATACACTCTGAGTTTTGTAGTTATTTATAAAGTAAAACCATAAAAAAAAAAAAATTAAAGAGCTAATAAATACGAAAGATGCAAAAATAAAAAATAAGTGTAAAAATGGATATATACAAACAAATATACATATAGCATGTCTTTTTCGTCGCTAACACATATCTACTCTAACAAATAAGTTCTTCGCATTTTACAATTTAGTCTCTAATATTTTAAAATTATAATAAATTTGTCATTTTGGCTGCCTCCTTAACATACCATTAATGGAAAATGTTAACATGGAGTGTTTTCCACCCACATGTATTATCAAGTTTTATTATCTCAATTTAATCCTTTATACTTTAAACTAATGTCAATTTAGCCCCTAACAATTTAAAAACTTATCAATTTAATCTTTTAACACTTCAATGTCAAATTATTCCTTCTCATTTTAAATCAAAAAGCAATATAACTTTTCACATGTTTTAATGTCTACTACCCATACAACACACAAAGTTTGGTATGTTCATATTGTACGAATCTTTTTATCCTTTTCTTTTCTCCCCATAATTTTTTTTTTTTTTTTTGTGTCTTCCTTTTTCTTTTGAGACAATTGGTGTTCACTTATATCTAGAAGTTGTTCCTTAGTTGTGTTAGGCAATATATCAATGAAACTCTCTTGAGAAATTTTCCCAAGATGTTTGGCGCTTGAGGTGTTCTTCGTCAATCCATTAAAAACTTTTGAAAATAAACATGATTTATTTATTTATTTTTGTATAAGACAATTTTATTAATCAAAAGATGATAGGAAAAATGTTTACAAAATATATTGCTAATAAAGTTAAGAATTTAATTATATACATTTGCCAATTATTTTAGAACTTTATTCCTTAAAGAAATATTTATAAAAAAGAACATAAAAGACCTTAAAATGAGTAACATTCTCTCGTCTTAAACTTTTTTACATTGTATGGATGGTACACATCAAAATAGGTGAAAACTTAAGGTCCGTTTGGTACTCAATAGAGGAAAGGGAGGGAAAAGGAGTGCGTTTTACTTTCTTTCGTTTGTACTATTTGGTAGCTTTAAGATAAAGTAAAGTTCATTCTCTCAATATATGACTTTTTATCACTTTGAGGCTACAACTTTCCTTTCAAATTCAAAAAAAAAAAGTTAGAAAAATGAAAGGAAAGAAATTTCTATTTTCAAAAAAAGTTTAAATTATAAAATTAAAATTACATTATATAACTTTATATGTTGATCCAAGTTTGATTTTTTATATTATAAAATTAAAATTAAATTATAAAAATTATAAAATTAAAATTATATTAAAGTTTGTGTATCAATTCAAGTTATAAAATTAAAATTACATTATAAAAGTCTAAGTTTGATTTTTTTTTAATATGAACAATGAAATCTATGGTAATCAAATTGGGAAATAGAGACATATATACATATATATATATATAAGTTTTAAAAAAATGATAAATTTGTACTTATACAAAAATATATATTCTATTCCTTTAATTTTTGTACAAATCAAGCATTATAAAGGAAATGATTTCATTTACTTTCTATTACATACCAAACAGACTCAAGGGTTATCATTTTCCTTTTTATTCATTTAGTCTATTTCCTTTCCTACTCTTCCTTTTCCATTACAGCATACCAAACGGACCCTTATATTGCTTATTAATATGAAATGGGAAAGAGCAATTTGATAGTGAAACGTTAGAGACTAAATAACACGCTTTTAAATTGTCAATGACTAAATTGGTAAGTTTTTAAAGTGTTAGAAACTAAATTGACATCGGCAAACATTTAACAACACATGTAGACAAAAAATACTCCATGTCAATATTTTCCATTAACGGATTGTTATAGAAATAGACGAAATGACCAATTCATTATAATTTTAAAGTGTTATAAATTAAATTGATAACATTAAAATGTGGAGACTAAATTATCAAAATAGATAAATGTTAGGGATGAAAATAGAGTTTTCTGTTATTTTAATGCATTGTTACTACTCTCCACGGTTTTCACATTCACTTTCTTGTCCACACCATACGCATACTTCTCTATGATCTCTTTTCTTTTTAATTTATAATGCTTGTATTCCTCTCATTACATCCTATTCTTGACATAACAATATATTATTCCCTTTGGTTATGTTACCTTCTAATTTCAAGTATGCAACTTTGCTTGTTCTAATTACTTCATGCCTATCCAAAATGCCATCCACTTGGGGACTAATGCCAAGAACAAAAAACAATAGCACAACCAATATAAGTGTAATATCTAAGAAACTAACTAGAACTAGTCTTTTTGAAGCAATGAATTCATAACAAGTTAACAAAATCTTAATTCTCAAGAACTAGAATATATTGAGGGTTTTGTGGCATATTGCATGTTAAAAGAAGCAAACCACTCCAAACAATTAGGAAAAAAATAGATTATTTTCTTGTATCATGCGTGGATTCTTATATTATTTATTACTAATATAGTAGTAATTGATATAAAATTCATATACAATTATTTTTAATTAATTTGTTATCTTTTCTTCTTTTTTCTACTTCTTTTTGTTCATTCAAAATTTAAAATAAGAACGTGTTTTAAAAAAAATAACAAAGTAAGTATTGTTGATAACTTCAACAATGTTAAAAAAATTTATAGTTGTTTGATTTTGTCTTCTAACATATAGCACATTTATCAAAGTTGCTCAAAAATATTTTATATTTGATATTTTAATTATAATTTTCTTACTAATTTAATCATAAGCGAAGAATTTTTTCTATAGTTTTGTTTGACAACATAGAAAATTGAATGGAATTACGTATCTTATGATATAATTGAATTTTTTTTTATTTTCCATAAACTATTAAAAAATACATATGAAAAACAATTTATAGCATCAACGGATGTGATTCTCTTCAGGGGAATTTATTAATTCAAAACATTAATAGCTTTCACATTGCTACGAAACAGACAAAATTTAAAAGCATCGAATAATCACTAACATTAGCTCAATAATAAGTAACAAATAAGAAATATTATTATGAAATATATACAAATTAAACATATGAAATAAAAAAGTAAGTAAGATTACTTATGAATTAATCTTCAAATTAATGAAATTTTTAATAATGGTAATCATATAAGTGATATTACTTTCATGAATTTGTGTTTTTAAATTATCAAAATAATTAATAAGAGATATATAAGAGGAATCCAATACATAAATTAATTATCTGAATAATCGATTATGTTTATAGTATTAATATAACTTGTGATATTGAGTATTAGATTATTAATAAGTACAAAAAAATGAAAAGAAATTAATTTTTAGTTCTTTATATATTAATAAAAAATAAAATACAAATGAAGTTTTTAATTTTGATTTTTAATAGAATTTGGCATTTTTAGTATACAAAATGTTTAAAATAATTTGTATTAGATGGTTCTTCAATTCATATACATATATATGTTATTTTTAAATGTTATGTGATTATATATGTTATACATATATATGTTATTTTTTATATTATGTGATTATATATGTTATTTTATTTCTTACTGTAGATTTGTTCTTTTTTCTTAAAAAGAATGGGAGGTTTATTTTTATACCCTCCCCTTCATCTAAATGAAATTATCACATATCCGCTATGAAATATTTTAATTAGAAGAATGTCATCATTAATTAAAATTTTAATTTGCATTCTTCAAATTATCCAAGAGTACTTTGGTGCCTGTTTATAAGAATAAATGAGATATCCAGAATTGTGCAAATTACCGGAGGATTAAGTTTATGAGAAAAAGTGATTGAGCACTGATTAAGAGTTGATACTAGGATTGCAAAGGATTAATTTGGATTTATGCTAGGAAAGTCTATTATGGAACCTATTTATCTTTGATAAAGGTCGATGGAAAGTATAAGAGTGAAGAAAAAGATTTACATATGATTTTTATTGACTTGGAAAAAACTTATAATCAAGTACCAGGAGAAGTGTTATGGAAGACGTTGGGAAAGAAAGGTGTTCGTATGACATATATTTGAGCTATACAAGATATGTATGAAGGGCTATCTACAAGGGTGAGAGCATCTGAAGGCAAGACAAAGGACTTTCCTATAAAAATAGGCCTACACCAAGGCTCAGCCTTAAGCCCTTACATGTTTAATTTAGTCTTGGATGTTCTTATCATGGACTTACAAGAGATTATTCCTAAATGCATGTTATTCGCAAATGATATAGTTTTGGTTAAGGAATCAAATAAATGTGTTCTTTCTAAATTGGAGTTTTGGAGACAAACATTGGAATAAAAAGGTTTTTGTTTGAGTAGGTGTAAGATAGAGTATATGCATTGCAATTTCATTAAGAGGTAAGCTGAGAATGACTTAGAAGTAAAAATTGGACAACATATTATACCACAAGTTTATAAGTTCAGGTATTTGTGCTCAATTTTATAAAGTGATGGAGAAATTGATGATGTCACACATAGGATATAAGCTAGATGCTTTAAATGGAGAAAAGCTTAGAGTTATTAGTGACTATAAAATACTTACCAAGCTTAAAAGGAAGTTTTTATCGCATTGATATTTGACTAGTTATGTTTTATGTAAGTGAATGTTAAGCTTTGAAAGGACAACGAGAGTATAAAGTGGGGGTAGTAGAAATGAGAATGCTTAAGTGGAGTGTAGCCAAATAAAAAAGGATAATATATGAAATGATTGCATAAGAGGAAACATTGGAGTAGTACCTATTGAGGAGAAGATGATAAAAAATTAGTTAAGCTGGTTTGGACACATGTAGAGGAAGCTGTTAGAGGCACTGGTGAGAAAAGTTGATCTTATGATATTTAACCATAGAAAAAAGTGTAAAGAAACACTTAAAATAACACTTAAAAAAGTTATATAAAGGGATCTTGTAATTAATAATATTTTAAAAAATATTATTTTTGATATAATATAATAATGTTATATAATATATATAGTCGAACTCGTGATGGTCTATTCTTTAAATTTAAATTTTTCTTAATTATATTTTTAAATAAAAAGTGAATAATATAATCTAGAAAGTACTTAAATTGTCAAAATTGATTATCTTACTCGTATTAATTGTTGGCTTCATTATAACTATAATTATAATATAACTATGGGTGAGTTATATTTTTTTTTTATGATGAATAAATTGAATATTAAAAATTAAGTAATTTCAACTTAGAAGATGAGAAAATTCTTATTGCAAATTTAAAAGCATACATTTTTTCAAATTAAAAAAAAAAAACAGCTAAAAAGGATGAAAAATAATGAGAATATACGTTGACACTCTTACTTTGAAGAAAAATGCACATGTTTTTACCCAACCCTAATCTGTGACTTTCGAGTTTTGACTGCTGTCATTTCCTAGTCATATACCCTGATCTCGCTCGGTGGCACAAATTGCAAATACCCGTTCCCGCCATTGACACTGCCACTGTATAAGCCTCGTACTATACCCCTTTCATTCCCTCCGTCACTTCGTTTTGTACTTTCTTTCCTCCCTCTTTAGGGCTCGAATCGAAGAGTAGAGAATCAGCCATGGCTGATTCCAGGGCTTTCTCTAGACGATCCTCTAATCTGTACCAGCTCTTAGCTGGCGTCATTAAGCGGATTCGATTGGAGAATTTTATGTGCCACAGCAACTTGGAGATTGAATTTGGAGACTGGGTCAATTTCGTCACTGGTCAAAACGGAAGTTAGTTTCTTTCTTCTTCTGCTCCAAGAATTGTGATTTTCTTTTGTTTGTCGTTAGTTCTATTTCTATTTATTACTTGCATGGGGAATAAAAAATTGTTTTCTGATTTTTTTCTTCTGTTGCTCGAAAAAAAATATTGGTTTTTTGTTTAGAAATTTTCACATTTTTCTGATTTAGATGATGTTGGATTGGGAATGGAAAGCTCTATTACTTTTACTTAGTAATGTATCTGTATAAAAATCCTTTTTTTTAAAGAAAAAAAAAAAAATGGTTGTGGGGATTGAGTATTTTTCTAATAATCTGTGTGTAGTTCGGTTTTGATGCTAGGATTCTGGGTTTAAATATCTTTTGTCGTCAAAACAAAGAGAATCAATAGTTTGAATTTGTGTATAATGAATCCTTGTTGTTTGGTTATGATATTTATAGGTGGTAAGAGCGCAATTCTGACTGCATTATGTGTTGCATTTGGCTGTCGAGCTAAAGGGACTCAAAGAGCATCAACATTGAAGGATTTCATAAAAACTGGTTGCAGGTTTTTCAGCACCTTTGTTCATATTTTCTTTTTTCTCTTCAATGGGGGTGGGAGTGGTATGGATGGAAATGATAATTGGGATTTCTTTAGCTATTATGGGAGTTTCATTCCTTCTCATAAAGATGTTAAACATTATAAGAACCAAATTTGGGTTCTTGGCACCTGCTCCTTGACTTTGTATACAAAGTATCGCAGATTAATCTGGTAAATATAATACTAAATATCTGTTGTGAGAAACTTATCTCATCAATGCTCCTCATCTTTCAAACTGCCTTTCTTGTTAGCATAATTTATTTTGTTTATGGATGATTGCTTTTGGGGATTGAGGATTTGAACGTGGGACACTCCAATTATGCTAGGGAGTTGATGCCACTGAACCAACAGGTTGCTACCAAAAGCCTCTTCATTTGCATGTGAAAGCATTCTAGTGCTTTATATCATTTAACTTTATAATGAAGGTTCTTCTGTTAAAAGAGAAGTGGATTAATTATATTTTATGTGATCAAAAGGTGCAATTCCTTGCTTAGCGGCCCCAGAAAATATTTTTAGTTGGTTTTTCTTGTGTTTCTGGTTTTTTTATTTAACTAATAGTTTTTAAACGAAATGTACTCTACGTAACTTATGTTCTAGGAGGATCACGATATTTTATTTTCTTCTGACAACCTTTAATTGCTCATATTTTCATAGCAGAAACTATAGAATGTTATTTGTTTCAGATTTCTGACTGAATTATCACTGAAAGTAGTTTTGGAAGCAGAAACAGATAAAATTATCTTTTGTTTACACAATGCTTTCTTGTATTGCCTCTTTGCAGTTCTGCTGCCATCCATGTGGAAATAAAAAACAACGGGGATGATGCTTTTAAGCCTGATATATATGGCGATGTCATCATTGTTGAGCGGAAGATATCTGAATCCACTAATTCCATTGTATTGAAAGATTTCCAAGGTTTGTGTTTCAAATTTTCTTATAGTATTAAGTTATGAATATTATTGGATAATAAGAGAATAGAAGAAAGTGCAAGGAGGATAGAATGTCCTCTCAAAAGGAGAATAAGAATTACAACAAATGTAACAACTGCCTTCTATCTGCCCAAAGATTGACATGACTATTGTCTAAATGAGAACCTTTAATACACCATTGGATACCAATCAATTAAGTCCCTTACAGTATGCAAAAGTAGAGCTTTAGATGCAAGTTATGAAATCAATTCAATCCCACATCAAGGGCTGCGGCAAAAAATGCTCCCTGAAAGTTCTATGCATTATTTATGAAGTACGAACAACAGACTATAATTGTACTACTCCATTTAATCTTTGCTTCCTTCTTATTAACATCTTAAAACAACAAAAGAAATGCTTTCTATGTCTAGGCTATTCCTTTATTGACTGAATTTATGTTTTCTAAGTCTAGGCTATTCCTTTATTGACTGAATTTGGCAAAAGGTCTGAGTATGTATCCCAATACTATGGACAATGCATAACTAAATGATTGTTGGATTCTTGAGATATAAAATTATGTACTTTGGCTGGAGAAAGCTTGTGTTTGGCCTCATATCAGCAACAGCTAACAAGTCTCCATTATATGTTAGATTTTGGTGAAGAATGGGTTAAAAAAAGACTTGGTTGTCTTATTTAGGGGTTGCATTTACTTTATTTGTCTTAAGCATCAAGAAATATCTGTGCTGATAGAAAATGTAGGCACATAATCGATGGGATGACACCTTCAACTTACTTTTCAATTCTTTGTGATCTAACTATTACTCAATTATAGATAGATTCTTTTAGCAAATTTTAAAATTCCTTCAATGTTTATTGGAACCAAAAAATACTACCTTACACCTCAAGCTGTCATTTACTTTACCTAGTATGAATCCCATCCTTTTCAATATATATCAATATGCAGTTGGTTGTATGTGGGTATCTTCCCTTTTGGTCAAATGTTGACTTGCCCCCTCTCTTGCTGGATGATCAAATGTTGACTGGTTTAGCATATGTTCTTTTTGATTGATTCTTCTTTTAAACAGAAAGGAGAAAATTCCTAGAATACTCCAGCTGGCACATTGCTATAGTCCTTGTTCTAGATCTGCCAATAGGAAGTCCCAGTTGCTTGGAAACAAAAGAAGGTTAAAGAAAACTGAAGAAAGTCAAGTTCAGGCCAAAATTATCGGTGAACAGCTAATGAGAACTCAAGGATTCTTGTTTAGGTGAACAATTACTGTGTGAAGAGTGCATGAAATTAAAAGGAAAATAAAACAAGCTATTCCTTATTGATTTTTATTTTTTTTAAGCTAGAGAAAAGAAGTCAAGCATTTGGTTTGTGGGGAACATGCAATTAAGTGAGTTTTAAAGGGCATTCAAAGGAGGATTATCAATTTCTTGTTACTGCAATTTAACTTGTGCCCCTTAACATAGTTTTGGTTGTTCTCAAGTGGATCAGAAATCTATATCCTTTTGAAAAAACTGCTATGTTTATATTTTATACTCTATATGATTTTCCTGACAGGTAAGAAGGTTGCCAGTCGGAAAGCAGAACTCCAGGAAATTGTGGAACATTTCAATGTAGGCTTCTTTCCTACACAACAACTTATATTATCTTGTATTGTTGGTTCACATAATTTGAATATTATAAATTGAAGTTCTTATCTTGTATTACTGGCTTGCATTGTCAAAATTCTTTACTGTATAAGCATGCATCTGTTAAGCTTATATCACCAAATTGTGTTTATATTATAAATTTAATAAATTGTACTTACCGAAAAGTTAAGGATCAATTTATTTAACTGCATGCCTGAAAACATTTCTTAAATTTAGGCTTTAATATATTGATTATTTTCCTGAAAATACCACCTTTTTCTAGATATATGAAATTGCTGCCATGCTTTTATATATATGTTTGCCAATCTGCTTAACCAAGCAAGGTAATTGTGAGCATTAAATTTTGGCCATGCGCCTTTTATTTGTCTAATAAGCATTAAATTAAGATTCATGGTATGCTTCTAATTTACAAAGGCAAGTAAGAAGTGATGAATGGAATTCCTTTCAAGAAATCTTGTCAAATATTGTCATTTCTCCTTGAAACATGACAAACTAATACATCTATAGGTTTCTTATTTTCTTATTTCATTCAGAGTTTATTTGCAAGAAAAATAGTAGACTATGGCTGTGTTGTACAGTAGCCGTTTCTTCTTCTTTCTAATGCAGGATCTGTGTACTTCAGTACTCTTTAAATGAGCAAGTGTTCTGTTATTAACTTTGTCAAGGATTTGAAGAAAATAAAAGGCAAATGTATAGGATAAGGGTTTAGCTGTTCTGAAGTTGGGTTTAATTTATTTTACTGAGTAAATGTATCTGAATAGGGTTGGACCCCAAAAAAAAGAAAATCATATTCGAAG
This sequence comes from Bauhinia variegata, assembly GCA_022379115.2. Classification (NCBI taxonomy): domain Eukaryota; kingdom Viridiplantae; phylum Streptophyta; class Magnoliopsida; order Fabales; family Fabaceae; genus Bauhinia; species Bauhinia variegata. Next base: position 10,383,950 of record CM039434.1, on the reverse strand, counting down.
AGAGGAGAAAGAAAGATGGCTTCTGTGTCTAGGATTCTGACCAACATCGCATGTCTTATGGCTAGGGGCTGTTTGGTGAATTTTGCGAAGATTATGCAAGATTTCCTAAATATGGAGAGAAAATTTTGATAGCTGGGGGCTATGTTACATGCCTTAAAAAAGAGAGGTCTGTGATAGGCCAAACTTTGGGAGATGGGCTTGTTAACAAAGGAGTCCCAGAAGTCTGGAAAGTTTATGAAAGAAGGAATAAGGGTAGGAGTAAGAGATGGGAGCTCACAGGAAAGGTTATTGATGCTACGTTGGCAGGGGAGAGTGGGATGGATAGTTATAAGTCAGTTAAGTGAATTGTGGGCTTCAGCTATTCTGTTAGTGTGAGAGACTGAGAGCTCGCTCTCTTTGTGGGGATATTCCCTGGGGTGGGGTGGACCTACCACTGTTCATCTTTCTCTTCTTTTGTATATTGCCACAGTTCTGTATTATCTGCTGCATTTATCAGCAGGTTCATCATTCTGATATAGACAAATAATATAATAATATTGAGTGGCAGATTATCCTCATATTTCTAGCTTCTGAATTTTGTCTTAGCAGTATGGGTCTTGGAACTGTTAATAGTTTGGTGCTGAAAGCTGGTGTTTCATTTTTCTTGTATTCATGGAGGTCATTCTTCCCTTTTCTTGCCCACTTCCAAACAGAGAGATTCCTTCTTGGAAAGTCCCTTTGAAAATTCAAAGCTCCCTCTAAGATCTAGTCTTTCTTTTGGATATAGGTAGTACAGCTTTGAAGACCTAACATGGTTTTGTCTAGTAATATGTGTCTGATGTTTGGTTATAGTTCGAACTTTAGAACTGGCTGCTCAGTTACTTTCACATTCCCTGGCAATCAGTGCCTATATGATGTTGTGTGCTCGCTTTGTTTAAACACCAGCTTGGAGTTCACAAGGGTAATTTTGGAAATAAAAGAAGGACAGAGGAGAAAGCATATCATAGTCTTTCAACCAAAATTTCTCACTCTGCTCAATAAGCAACTATTGATGAAAACCTCTGTCTTCCAACTTTCTTCCCTAGTTGTAGAAAGAAATTGTTTGATGCATTTTATTACAGAAGCATGGTACATATATATACACTCGGGGAAATAATTAGGATCCTGTAAATAGGTCCCTATTAAATGCTAATATCCCTAATTATCTACACTATCAATTAAGGAATTAATTTGTAGGTCAACTAATTTATTACCCTATCAATCATATATTCTATTTACAGTAACTTCCCTTTTTTTGAATTAATTTCCCAGTCAATCAATCAGCCAGCTTGATTTCCTACACTCCCCCTCAAGCTGGGTGATATATGCTGTTCATTCCTAATCTGGAACTCTGTTCATAAAAGCTTGACCTGTGTAGAGCTTTAGTTAGGATGTCAGCAGCTTGCAGCTTGGATGGAACATGTCTTAAATTGATGACATTGTTTTCAATCTTTTCATTGATAAAGTGTCTATCAATTTCAACATGTTTGGTCCTGTCATGATGTACTGGGTTCTTGGCAATTGCTATGGCTGATTGGTTGTCACAGAGAATTTTTATAGGTTCCTTATCTCCCATCTTGAGATCTTCGAGTAGTCTTTTTAGCCATATTCCTTTGCATATGCCATTTGCTAGTGCTCTGAATTCAGCTTCAGCACTACTCCGTGCTACCACTTGCTGTTTCTTGCTGCGCCATGTAACCAGATTTCCCCATATGTATGAGCAGTAGCCAGAGGTGGATTTTCTATCAATTTGTGACCCAGCCCAATCTGCATCTGTGTAGACTTCAATAGATCTGGTTGCAGTTTTCTGGAACATTAGTCCCTTTCCTGGATCCTTCTTAAGATATTTTAGAATTCGATACACTGCCCCGAAGTGTTCTTCCTGTGGTCTATTAAGGAACTGACTCACAATACTTACAGCAAAACTGATGTCGGGTCTGGTATGAGTGAGATAAAGGAGCTTACCTACTAACCTTTGGTACTGCCCAGGATTTACCAGCCTCCCTTCCATTGTTTTCCCGAGTTTCAGGTTTGGATCCATGGGTGTGTCCGCTGGTTTGCAGCCCAACATGCCAGTTTCTTGCAAGAGGTCTAGGACATATTTTCTTTGGGTTACAAATATCCCTTGTTTGGACCGAGCTACCTCCATTCCTAGAAAATACTTCAATGGTCCTAGGTCTTTAATCTCAAATTCCTTTGCAAGTAATTGCTTAAGCTGAATAATTTCCTCTGTGTTGTTTCCGGTAAGCACTATATCATCAACATACACTATGAGGATGGTTAATTTCCCACAGCCTGTATGTTTGACGAACAATGTGTGATCTGCTTGCCCTTGGTGATAGCCATTCCTCTTAAGAACTGTAGAGAACCTCTCAAACCACGCACGTGGGGATTGTTTGAGCCCATATAGAGATTTTCTCAATCTGCATACCTTTCCTTTAGTGAAGTGAGACTCAAATCGGGGGGGACATCCATGTATACTTCTTCTGCCAAGTCACCATTCAGAAAAGCATTCTTGACATCAAGTTGGTACAAAGGCCAGTCTTGATTGGTGGCAATAGAAAAAATAACTCTGATGGTATTGAGTTTCGCCACTGGAGCAAATGTTTCTTGATAGTCTATGCCATAGGATTGAGTGAATCCTTTTGCTACAAGGCGTGCCTTGTATCTTTCAATGCTTCCATCAGCCTTGTGTTTTATAGTGAGAACCCATTTGCAGCCTACAGTTTTCTTTCCAGGAGGCAAGTCTGTCATAACCCATGTTTCACTTCTTTTGAGTGCCCCTAGTTCCTCAAGGATGGCTTGTTTCCATTCTGGTATCTGGAGTGCTTCTTGGACTGTTCTAGGAATTTGATCCCTGTCTAAGGCAGCAGTGAATGCTCGGTAAGATGGAGATAATTTAGAGTATGTCAGCCCATGGTGGATAGGATGTTGTGTACATGTTCGCACCCCCTTTCTTATAGCAATCGGCCAGTTTAAATCTTGGGCTGGTTCTGTGTGATTTTCTGCAGTAGGAGTAGCTGTGATTTCTTGAATTTGTTCAGGATTAATGAGAACAGGTTCAGATTCTTGGTCCTGTTGAGTTTGCTGTTGCTGGTTTTTCTTCCTCCTTGAGTATGTTTGGAGTTCGGTTGGATTTTCTGGCTTTGGTATTGAGTTGGGTAGGTCTGGTTCAGGATTTTCAGATTCGGGATTGGGATTTTGTTGAGGAAAAGTGGTTGTAGGTGTAGGAATGGGGGTGTTGTCAAGGAGAGCTGGCCAGGTCCAGTTCCAGTGGATATTTGGGGTTGAATTTTGTGGTTCATGTTCTATCTTCTCCCCCTGAAGCACAAAATTGGGGTAGAAGGGCTGGTTTTCAAAAAAAGTGACGTCCATGGAGTGGAAAATTTTGCGGGAATTTGGGCAGTAGCATTTATATCCCTTCTTGTTGGGAGAGTATCCTAGGAAAATGCATTTCAAGGCTTTAGGGTCCAGTTTGCTACGGTTTTGAGGGTGGATGTGTACAAAGGCAGTACAACCGAAAATTTTGAGGAGTATTTGGGAAACAAGATGAGAGGTAGGATATACATGTAGGAGAGTTTGTATAGGCGTATTTAGTTTAAGAATTCGTGAAGGCATTCGGTTGATGTGGTAGGTAGCTGTGAGGACTGCTTCTCCCCAAAAATGTTTAGGAGTATTTGAGGTAAGGAGTAGAGAGCGTGCCACCTCGAGAATGTGTCTGTTTTTGCGTTCAGCTACACCATTTTGTTGTGGTGTGTCAACGCAAGAACTTGGTGGACAATCCCATGGGTTTGTAGCTATGTACTTAGAGAAGAGTTGAAGAAGTCGTGTGCATTGTCGGTTTTGAGAATGCGAATATTGGTTTGAAATTGGTTTTGGATCATGTTGTGAAAGGTCTGAAAAATAGTTGAAGTTTCAGATTTTTCTTTCATAAGGAAGGTCCAAGTAACACAGGTATGGTCATCTATTAGGAGAAGAAACCAGCGAGCACCATTGATGTTTTTAATTCTGGTAGGTCCCCAAATATCACCGTGAATAAGGGAAAAGGGAGTGGAAGGTGTGTATGTGTGAGGGGAATAGGTATTGCGAGTGTGTTTAGAGAGTTGGCACACAGAACATTGAGGAAAATTAACAGTTTTATTACTAAATAGATTCGGTAAGAGATGTTTCATATACAGGAAATTAGGATGTCCTAGGCGGAAGTGCCACTCTAAAATTTTATTGGTGTTGGAAGATCCTTTTCTGGCTGAATGGCATTGAGCAAAAGGCGTTGTTGTAGGGCTGTTTTCTGGTTTAAGGAGGTAGAGACCCACACATTCATCAAACTCAGCAGTTCCAATCATCTTCCCCAATCCCAGATCCTGAAAAATACAAAAATCAGCAAGGAATTTAGTCTCACAGTGTAGGTCACGATTTATTTTCCGGACTGACATTAAATTACAGTCAAGATTGGGCACAAACAAGACATTTTTAAGGGTTAGAGTTGGGGAAATATGAATAGTTCCAGTCCCAACAACTTTGGAGGTGGTGCCATCTGCAATGCGGACATAGGTAGGAATTGAGCAAGGTTGACATGAGGAGAAAAGAGATTTATCACCTGTCATGTGATCCGAGGCCCCCGAATCCACTATCCATGGTGAGGAGGATTTTTGTGTGACATTGAGGGCAATAGGGGATGTACCTTCCGAATTTGCTGATGAAGGAGGATTTAGGTTGTTTTTCGAGAGCATTTGCTGGAGTACTTCTAGCTGCTCTCTTGTGAATGGAAGGGATGCAATGTATCCCTTTTTCTCTCCAGTTGGCTTGGTGGATTTCCAATCAGCTGGCTTTCCATGTAGCTTCCTTTAAATGGCCTGGTTTCTGACAGTGTTCACACCAGGGCCTGGTTTTCTTGGGCTTCCCCTTTGAAACTACCAGTGCTGAGCTTTCTATGGCTGGTTGAGAGCTGGAAGTGCCCAGCATCACTTTCCTTCGACTCTCTTCTCTTCGGACCTCAGAAAAGGCTTCCCTGAGGCTTGGTAGTGGCTTTGTACCGAGAATTCTTCCTCTCACCTCATCTAGTGATTTATTGAGACCCATTAGGAATTTGAAAATCCTCTTCGTCTCAATGATTTTGTTGAACTGGTTTCTGTCATCCAAACACTTCCAGTCATGGGTTTCAAATAAATCTAGCTGCTGCCAGTACCTTGTGAGTGATGTGAAGTAGGTGGTCACTGATTCTTCTCCTTGTTGGAGTTCATGGAGAAGGCTCTCAATGTGGAACAATTCTTCTGTGTTGTCCCTGCTAGAGTAGGTGTCTCGTGCAGCTTCCCATATCTCCTGGGCAGTGGTATATAGAAGAAAATTTTCCCCAATTTCTGGACTCATGAATTAATGAGCCAGACCATGACGAGGTTATTTTCTGCTTTCCATGCCCGAAACTGAGGGTCATCGATGCTGGGTTTTGGAATAGTGCCCAGGAGATAATCTTCCTTTCCTTTTCCGCTTACAAACAGCATGACTGACTGAGACCACTGGAGGTAATTGTTCCCAGCCAGCTTGTGGTTGGTGATGGATACAATTCCTCCTTCGGAGTTGCTGGTCAGGAAGGGAGGAGGTGCAGAAGTGGCGGATGAACCACTAACTGCAGAAGTTTGGAAGGATTCTGCCATGAGAAAAGTGACAGATGTCTCGGAAGTGAGACAGATGAATATGTCTTAGAGATGGGCTTAGGATAGGTCAGAGCAGCGGTTGTGTAACCCGCTCTGATACCATGTAGAAAGAAATTGTTTGATGCATTTTATTACAGAAGCATGGTACATATATATACACTCGGGGAAATAATTAGGATCCTGTAAATAGGTCCCTATTAAATGCTAATATCCCTAATTATCTACACTATCAATTAAGGAATTAATTTGCAGGTCAACTAATTTATTACCCTATCAATCATATATTCTATTTACAGTAACTTCCCTTTTTTTGAATTAATTTCCCAGTCAATCAATCAGCCAGCTTGATTTCCTACACTAGTAGTTTTTTTCTTTTAGATCTTTAGATATTCTTGGTGGATTCTTACCTCTCTTATCTTTTGTTGGTTTTTTGTTTTTTGCAGATTGATGTGGAGAATCCATGTATTATTATGAGTCAAGATAAAAGCAGAGAATTTTTGCATTCTGGGACCGACAAAGATAAATTCAAGGTGATGTTCGCATGTGGATGTTCCTTCTAATATTATTTGTTCAGGTGCTCTGCTCACACTTAAGTGTACAGTTCTTTTACAAGGCTACCCTTCTTCAGCAAGTAAGTGAACTTCTGGAAACTATTTCAAAAGAGCTGAATCAGGCATCTGGATTAGTTGGTGGATTAGAGGATACCATAAAGCCCATAGAAAAGGAACTCCAGGAGCTGAGAGTCAAGATTAAAAATATGGAACACGTTGAACAAATTGTTCAGCAGATTCAGCAGTTAAAGAAAAAGCTTGCATGGGCATGGGTTTATAATGTGGACAAACAACTCAAGGAACAAAGCATAAAGATTGAAAAGCTCAAGGATCGGATACCCACTTGCCAAGCTAAAATTGATTACCAAAAGGTAAATAATGCCTATGTGCGTGTCTAATTTTTTTTTTCCCTCCATTAAATACACATGTTATCACATGCTTTATCTTCAACTTAGAAAGAGGATTTCCCTCTCTGGTGTCCATTGCTTGTTTACCTAAAATTAGTGTCTTGGTCTTAAGTTGAAATATATAATTATAATGCCATTCTCATTCACTTTCCTATAAAATAGGATGCATGTTGCAGTTTAACCTTGTATCACAGGTTTAATATGAAGTAAGGCCTTGATTATGGCGTAAAATGAATTGTCTGTGGCAAAGATTTGGTAGAGCCTGCATTACTAACCCAACTTAAGATCTATTTACATTGCTAGTTAATGCATCTCACGTCAATGTATTGAGGCAAATTGAGGGGAAGGGGAGTTGGGAAATCAACATAACTTATTTGTTTTTTTTTTTTTTAGGATTTGTCCAAGTTAAAACTGATCCAGTGAATAAAAACATAATTTGAATTTTTTTTTTTTTTTTTCAGATCATTACTTAGTTTAAAATTTTTCTGAAGTAGTTTTAATATTAGATATTCTTTGGTTTAAACTTTAAAATCATAAATAAGTTTTAAAAATTAAGCTAGAAATATTGATTGGTAGTGAGATTATAGGATTTTTTTACTTAAAAGCTAATCAAATAAGGAAAGTTTATAGGAAATTAAATGAGGGGACAAATTTTTGAAGAAAAATAAGGATGTATAGCTGGAAACTGATTGTTTAGGATTTTTTTTTTTTTTTAAAAAAAATACTGGCATTTTCTTCAAAGCAGATCAAATAAGAACTGACTAATAACATTTTAGCTATCACCAAAAGATAAGATTCTAGAATCCACTCCATTGTACTTAGTTATCTGGCTTTTGAACTTGGAAACACCCCAATGTTTTTCTGTACGGTATAATATTGAATATCTTCCTCAAGTATACTGTGAATGAGCTTCCACTTTCCAGCCAATATTATTGTTTCATATTTTTCACTTATGATGTGGAGAATATTGTTTTTTTTTTCTTTTCATTCATGTGTTTATTTATTTATTTTTATTTTTTGGCTACTTATTTATAATTTACTTGGAATTGAAGCAAATTCTTTACTTTATTCTGCAGGGTCTGGTTGAAGAATTGAAGGAGCGTTTTAACAAGAAAAAAGCTCAAATTTCAAGCATGCTGGGAAGAACGTCAGAAGTGAATGAGATGAAGGCAAAATTAGAGAAATCTATTTCCATGGTATGTTTGAAATAGGAAGGCATAATCTTCCTACCTGTTTTCTAGTATGTGTTGTAATGGGTGGGGGATACTTTCTTCTTAAATCTCATTTGTCATGCATTCTATTGTCTTGTTTTGATTTCATTATCATGCTTTGTGTTGCTCATGGTTTAATGCATTATTTCTTTTTTTCCTATCAAGGCAACAAAAGAAACACTTGAACTAGAACAAGAGTGTGACCGCCTAACTATCAACATTGAGAAGATGGTACATCGTGTTAGGACTCTGGAGCAACAGGTGCAAGATATTCGTGAGAAGCATGAAAAAGATACTCAGGTTCTTCATGTCCCTGGATATATGTAATGGTTTTTGTTTAACTTCCTCATATTTTTCATTTTTGTTTCGGGCTTCCTCCATATGTTGCTCTTCTTCATTCTTGTCCACCTTTTTCCTGGTGTTTCTATGCTGCACCTTTTTTCCCCCCCTACTTTAAGCAAGGTTCCCAATCATGTAGGCCATTTAATCAAGCATTTTGCTTGTTGACTTGTTTCTTGGAGATCCATTAAACTGCTACTTATTTAGTTGTGTATATAATATTCCTTCCAAGCTTTTGTTTCCTATTGTTTGAGATGTTATGCGTTACCTGACAGGATAACCAATAAAAAAGAATTGAACTTGGATGAATCAACAAGCCAGAACTTCTTTGTTTTCTAAGCATTTTTAATTTATAATTATGCAGTCATTGGATGAGAAGAAATAAGAAAGGAAAGTGGTGCCAGTGAAAAGGTGATAAAGACAAAGAAAGGGAAAAAAAAAAAAGAAAGAAAGAAAGGTGTAGGTTGTCCTTGATTAATGACATAAATCAGTTTAATTATAGATTATATTGTCTTTGAAACAGTGGCAGTTTTATTTCTACAGTAACCCGCAGCTATTAATGGGACCATTTTGTGTTTGCCATCAGGTTATGGAACAATTCATTTTAATTGAGTTCAATGGTTTTGGCTTGACTATGGAGGGTGAAACTTGGCATTATATGTGTCTTTGGTTCGAATATAATACTCAGATTTGTTGGGGGAAATCTTTCATCTTAGACTTTCTTGGAACATGATTACTTTATGCTTCTCTTTGGTGTTAAAAACGTGGAACTTTGGATGGAATATTATATTGTCCTTTTTTCGTTAGAGAAGCAGTGGGATTAAAGAGCTCTTTTTCTTTCTTTCTTTTTATTTTTTTTTATTTTTTTAATTCTTTGTATTCTGTCCTTCCTTCTAATTAATTTCTCTCTTTTCTCAAAGGTTATGACTGTGCCCAATTTATGATACAGTAAAATATGCCATTTTCAATTTCATATCAAACTATTATTTTCTCATTCATTAGGTTTTGGTTTCTTTTCCTTCTTTCTTTATATGTTTGAAATTAATAATCGTCTTTTAGACAGTCCCTGGTCTCAGTGGCTGATATCCTGACACTTTTGCCCACCAATTTTCTTGTGAGTGTTAATGTCTTTTTTTTCTTTTTTTTTGTATTCTTTTAGGCTGAAAAATGTGAAATGGAGGAGAGACTGCATGGACTTCACAATGAGGTTGAAGCTGCTCAGTTAGCTCTGAGAAGGTTATGCACTTAGTTGCATAGTTTTTATGTGTATCTTTTACTTGAATTTCAATAAGTTTTGCTTCTTAGTAGATCCTTATTCTTTCAGGTTAACAGATGAAGAGGCTGTGATAACTGAAAGTTTACGGCAACAAAATAATGAAATCAGAAAGATTGCTGATCAGGTATGGAGATCTTAGTAATTCCAAGTTAATTTGTGATGTAGTATTGACGTATTTCTATTGTCTTATTTTACTTTTGCAAGCTTCCATTTTGTTGGTGCACTTGAAACATGTAACCTAGCCTCTACTCATTCATATTTTGAATAAAAGAAGGTCTTGGTTTTTGTAATGATACTACAGCATCCCTGGTAGAGGATAGCATTGTATAAATGTTTGGTAATTTTTATATTATGCTTGGTGCTTCTTGACTTATAACATTATGATTTTCTATTAAAAATTATTTATCAGAGAAGAAGGAGGTGGAGGATAAGAAAACCTCCTTAAAACAAAAATAATAGAATAGAAAGGAAACACAACAAAGAGCAAAAAAGAAAATATACACAGGGAAAACATCAAAACAAATCCACTCCAATCTCTGTACATAGAAGTTAAGGATATCCCCATCTGGGCTAGGCCATGAACACAATCCTATCCCATGGTAAATCTAAGGACCAATATTTCTATATGTTGTGATTGGAAAAGCTTTACTGATATGATTTTCATGTATAGGTGTTTTCTTTATCTATCCTCCTCTAGGAAGCACCAACACCTCTTGTTAGAGTGTTCGACACGTTTCTGAAATTGACACCGATACGACAACCCATACAAATGTGCAGAACACCTCTCAAACGTTGTCCAATTAAAAAAATATTTATGTCTGAGTTGACACCTTAAAATGGCTCGAAAACTTGGAAAAGACATCTCTTTTTGATTTTTCTTTTTTGTCTTTTTTCAAATTTTAGCAAATAATTACATAAAAATTTAAGATTTGAAAATGCAATCATTCTCAGCTATAAAACTTAAAAACCAATGGAAATATTTACATCTAATCTTAACATATAATTGTTTATATATTTTTCTGGTTATATCAAAATATTATAATAAATATAGTAGTATCCCGGTATCCTATGTTTTTTGACATTGTCGGTGTGGTCGTGTCGGTGTCGGTATTGTCTCTGGTGTCCGTGTCAGTGTCTGCTTCATAGGTACTCCTTTTTAGGAGGATAACATATCATGTTACTAGGATATTGTCTTCATTCTTTCATGCAGATTTTTTTATTTAATCTAAAAAGAACTTCCTATTTAAGCTAGCAGATTGCTGAGTTGCTTCATGATAAAGGAAAGAAACTTAAATTTGGAAGTTGGACATGGTCCTTAATCCTTCTTCTTGGACCATAAATACTTTACCTATGTTAGTATGTTATCACAACTGCTATTTTGGGCTTTGTCCAAGTTGCTTCAGATACGGGCTAAGTTCTTAGTCTTTTTAATTTGCTTAATTGTTATATATATTTGTAATTTTCCCCATTTATATCTCTTATGCTTTGAGAGTGGATATTTCACTCCTACAAAATAACCTGCTTTCTTTTGATAGATTGAAGAACATGAAAAAAGACATCGTGAGTGCCTTCATCATATCCGTGAACTTCAACAACACCAAACCAATAAGGTATGACAAGGTTTTGAAGTCCAGGCAGTTCAAAATTAAATCCTTTTATAAGCAGCAATAGTCTGATTTCTTCTTTTGGCCATTGCAATATATGATGATTCATGAGTATGAATTTCTTTGTCTTCCATGATAAATCTAACAAAGTCTCTTTAATAGAAAAATAAAGATGCTAGATCCAAGACATGCATATGGAAGCTTCTTTTTTATTGTTTGACTGTGACAAAATTGTTCCTAAGCAGGTTATAGCTTTTGGAGGAGAGAGAGTGATGAATCTATTACGCATCATTGAAAGACGTCATCAGAGATTTAAGAGGCCGCCTATTGGTCCAATTGGTTCTCATTTGGTATCAGACTTTGATGTGTCTTATCTGATCTTAGACATACCCTGTATATTAACTATTTGTCGACTTGCATGTTTCTTATGTATGATGAGTTGAAATTTGAAGAATGTGGTTACTGATAGCTGTTGGTGCTCGTTGTCAATAGGAAGAAAAAGAATAGAGTTTCTTGATGCAGCTATATATTTCTATAGTGCTTGACAGTATTACTACATCAATTTACTTCATGTAAAATATGATTTTCACCTTTCTGACTGGTTTGCAATTTTTTCTTTTGATAAAAGACAGAATTGGGACAATTACCAGTTGCATGTGTAGTGTTGCCAATGGCAATCTGTTCTCTCAATCGTGTTTAAAAGCTTAGTTATCTTAAAATTCCTGACTGGAGTTTGTGACTTTTTGCTCCAATAAAATTGTATAAATTAGACATACTAACCGCATCAGACCATTATTTATATTTAGCAAATTGTGTTGTATAAGACTCTAATATTTTCTGTGCTAGCCTGTCAGGTTATTATTTTATGTGCTGCTATTTGACACCTTTTTAATTTAATGACATGGTTTAACAGAATTTGGTTAATGGTGATAAATGGGCTGTTGCTGTTGAACATGCAATTGGGAAGATGCTCAATTCTTTTATAGTGACTGATCATAAGGATTCTCTTCTTTTAAGAGAATGTGCTAGGGAAGCCCATTATGGTCATCTTCAAATTATAATTTATGATTTTTCTAGACCAAGGTGACTCGCTGACCTATTTCTAAAACCATGCCCTCCCTCCATCTGTTTTTGTTTAATGACACAGTTTGCTTTGGTTAATTCTTTTTTTATATTTGATTGCTTGACTGCCCCATATTATGCTCTTAGCCTTACTTTCTGCTGTAGATTGATTATACCACAGCACATGCTTCCCCAGACAACAGAGGGCCCATCAGTTCTTTCTGTTTTACATTCAGAGAATGAAACCGTTATTAATGTGTTGGTGGATCTGGTAATTCAGAATTTTTTTGTTGCCTCATCTAGGTCATTTTTATATGTCAATTTTTAATGATAATTATGCTTATTATGCTATTGCCTAAATGAACTTTGTTTTTGCTAGAGAAAGATACTATTTTTGTCCTTGACACTATCTACCATTACCAAATTCATCCTTAAAACTTCCATTAGATGGTGTCAGGAACAAAAATAATATTTTTCTCTTTTTGTAATTTCAACCTAGGGATCTCCCTCTTCCCAAGGGAAGGAAAAAGAACATGCAAGAAAACATTTTCAGTGAATTACTTTTCAATATATATAACTTGTTATTTACATTTATAGGGGAGCATTGAGAGACAAGTGCTTGTTAGGGATTATGATGCTGGAAGAGTGGTTGCTTTTGAACAAAGGATCTCAAATTTGAAGGAGGTTTATACCTCCGATGGATATAAAATGTAAGCCAGTTCAAATTGTCATCCTTTTATGCCATATTTCCTTGTTTTTGTTGTAGGTTTAATTCTCCAAGGATTGGAAAAAATACCTTGTAGGTTTAGTTTAGAAGAACTGAAAATGTAAACATGCTTTTCTGCTATTTTGGGAGAATTCCTGCTTGCTTTACTGCCAAGGTCCTCTTCTAAGTGCCTTTCCAGTGAATCTGGCGTTGATCAGCTCCTCTATTCTTTCCATTCTTCTCCAGCATTAATTGAAATCTTCATACCTGGTTTGCAAGGTCTTTAAGAGCAAGCTTGTGGTATTGATAACTTGGTAGCTATAGAGTTAATTTGGCTCTCTTATGTGCTGTCCCTCCTTATTAACCTCCTGACTTTATCCTAAAGAAGAAAGGAGGGGAAAGTTTTATGGTGATGCACAAAGTTCTATAGTGTATTATATCTTATATTCTTAGATATTTTTACTGAATCCACCCATATCCAGTCTACAATTAGAAACATAATTTTCTAATTGAACTTCCGTCTAGGTTTTCTCGAGGTTCAGTGCAGACTGTTCTTCCCCCAAATAAGAGGCTGAGAACTGGGCGTTTATGTAGTTCTTTTGATAATGATATTAAAAGTCTCGAACATGATGCATCACAACAAAAGGAAATAGCTGATGACTGCAGGAGGAGTAAAAGAGAGGCAGAGATAAAGCTTGAAGATCTTGATAGGAAATTGAAACACATAAAGGTAAGGTGGTGAGCAAAATTTTGCATCTGATTTTGTATTGATACTTTTGTAAAAAAATAAAAAAAAATCCAAATAAATATAACTATTCTACTTCAAGTATAGCATCATCTGCATCAGGAATTGAATGCATATTTCCAATATTAATAGTTAATCGCTCACGATATGGTGTTTTAAATTGATAGCTTTTAGGTTGGGGGAGGGATGTGAGGGAATAACTTAGTCGATGAAGTGGCAAAACAAGTTCGTACTTACTTGCCATCTTATTGATGCTTTACTTGATTCTTTTCAAGAAAAAACTATATGTGTTTGGACTGATTAATTGAATATATCGTTATATTCCTCATAAACTACTTTCATGGAGTAGTGGAAACACAAACCCAAAAGTTCTTTCATGCCATTGAAGTTGTGTTCAATAAGTATTTTGAACCTTAGTATTGAAATCTAATACTAGCTATAAAGATTTGGTATTCATATTTGAGTAAATTACACCAAGCCCCCCTTTAGGTCAAATCATGCATTAGCAAAACTACAATATCTTGTAACAGAATGACATGGATTGAAATCAATGAATTCAACTGATTGAATTCAACAGTCATGATGCTTCATATGAGTGACATGGACTGAAATCATTGAATTTAATTCTCGTTTTATCCTACTTAGTTTGTCAGATTTTGTCTGCATATATCCCATTCTTACTGATGCATCCTTCATCCCTTCCTTTCTTTGTTTCTTTCAGAGGTTGTGTTTAACTGCGGGGAAAGATTTGTCTTCTAAGAGACTAGCTTTGGAAGAAGAAAAGGACCGCTATGCTGCAGAAAACCGTTTGCCATCTGCATCATCTGTTGATGAGCTTCATCATGAAATTTCAGTTTGTTCCCCATCATGCACTTCTTACACTGAAATTCTACTTGTCCTAAATAGTGCTATTATAAGTCAGTGCAAAAAACAATAATTTGCACTTGCAGTGCCTTAAAGGTGGAAGTGATATGACTTGATATAAGAGTCAAGTACAAGTGCCTGGTCTTGCTGATGATACCTTTGTTAATTGAGAAGAAAAAACAAGTCTAAGGAAGAGGAGAAAGAGAGAAGAAAACTCTAGAAGACCTTTTGTCTGGGTATTAGATGAAATTAGAAGGATAAATAATTTTGGTGACACGGGAAAAGGATAAAAAATAAGATGATTAAAAATTATGGAATGATATGTATGTAGTAAATTTAATTGACTATTTCTTATTCCAGTCAAAATAGGGAAAGAAATGATGGAGTTAGAGAATTTGTATATAGGATGGGAAGAATGAAATCAACTGCTAAAGTGTGCAGTAGTTAATATGGATAGACATCATAATCAAAAAAAGTACAAGAAATTCCTTCTTTTATTGAAAAACTGTATAAAATATGAAATTTGGAATTGGTGAGTTAATTGAAATAGGAAATAAATCTATATTGATATTTTTTTTAGTTATATATTTTTGGAGTTAATTTGTTGTGGTTGAATATGAAATTTGCTTGGATATATAACGTATATTTGATGTTAAATTTTCTTGTATTGTTTTTACTTATAATTTATTTTTAATGTGAATCTATATGTTCTTCGATTATGCGATCTTATTGACTCCTATAATTCTAAAATAAGCTTTTCTTCAACATTCAGAAGTATTTTCTTGAACTACTGGATTTGGCTTCCTGTTACTTTACTATTGTTCTTATTTTTTTTTGTTGGTTGTTTTTGAGGATATCTTGTTTGCGCAATTTTTATTCTCACCCCTCTTATAATAAAATACTTTTCTTTCACTTTAAGAAACTTGCTTTAAATAAACCTTGCGCCTTGCATCTAGCACTTTCACACTGTCCGTTGTGCCAAATGTGGAATCTTTTGGGGTTATAACATAGCCTTATTGTAACTAAAAACTAGGAAATGCATGAGGCAATACAGCAAAAGAAAAGCTTGCTGGAAGAACATCAAGGCAGGAGGCATGAAGCAGCAGAAAAGGCAACAAATCTTAAAGTATCATTTCAGCAACTATGTGGTATAATGCTGCAAGTTATCTGTTTGTATAAGTGTGATTGTATACATTCATATTTTGGTAAAAATGTATTACGTTCTTACTTCGATGAAATGTACTGTGAACAAAATAAAAAATGTAGAATCTGCACGGGGGGATATTGATGCCTTTGATAAAGAAGAACGTGCACTTGTGCAGATTGAACGAGACATGCGTTCAGCAGAAGAGGTTTCTGTCTTTTACACTCTAGTTGACTATTGGGGCTTAAGCATCTTATAGTACATCTTCAATTTTCTTAAACTTTTACAGGAGAAGATTCATTATGATGGTGTAATGAAACACAAGGTCCTTCATGACATCAAGGAGGCAGAAGTGTACCATCTGAAGCTTAAGGAGCAGAGGGAGGTACGTTTTTAGAAAGTATATTAAAATATTATTTATAAGGAAATATAATTTTAATTAGATAACTTTCCTGGAGTATATGATCAATGGACTTGACTGTACCCTTGGTTCTTCCCTTCCAACTCACAAATTTGTTCAAAATGCATACTTTGTAGCTTCATGCCAGTAAATTTTCCGTACTCTGTGTAAGTTTTAAATTCAGGCAACTTTTCATTTCCATTTTCATTTGGATAGCTTCTTTGGGGAACTTTCTGATGGATATGTGGGCCTCAATGCTGGACCAGCTAGAGGAGATGAGGACCTGCCTTTGGATCCAGTCCACAAGCCTAGAGTGTGGAGGGTGTTCTAGGAAAAATTGGAGTGGGAATGCCAGTATGGCTGTCTAATGATTAGTTGCCAGGATTTTTTGATTATAGGAAGGAGTGAGGTAGTGGGGGAGAACATTCTGGTTGTACTGTGAATTTTGGTGTGTAGGGAAGCATCTCTCTCATTTGTGAGGAACGTTTTTGGGAGCCTGAGGCTCTGAACAAGCTTTCTGGTCTTATTTTCTGTTGATTTATTGAATAATGTATACTATTTGTCCTCTGTTTTCTATCACTTTCTGATGGCTGAAAATTGGAAGAAATTTATTTTCATTGTGGGAAATTGGTATTATAGGTCTTAGACATATGGATAGATAGTTGATATCTTACCATTTCATTGTCAAGTAGTACATGTCCTGTGGTGGTGGGTTTGGATATGGCCTTGTCTGTTAGGTAATTGTTCATAGCATTAAAAGGGGTGTTCATATTTGGAGACCCTGTTTCCAGCAGTTAGGAGAAATCCTTGACATAGCTTTTTGTACATTTCATGTATGCTCTGGTTACACCCCCTGGAGCATTTCAATGCATTAATATTATACAAAAAAATTCTGTGAAAATTGAAAATATTGCTGGTTAATTAGTATGTGTCTGTTACATGTGTGCCAGATGAATCATTGATATGTGCTGATATGGAACCTAGATTCCTGGGCATTATGGGATATAACATTTTCGGCTTTATCAATTTTGAAATCATGGTACCGACTGAAAGTTGCTGATGCTATGGGTGAAACTGCAGGAGAACTGCAGAAAGGCTTCTATATATTGCAATGAGGAGGAAGTTGACTCTTTAGGTGGTTGGGATGGAAGCACACCAGAGCAACTCAGTGCACAGCTTGAAAGACTGACTCAGAGGCTTAATCGCGAAAGTCAAAGGTAGGCATCATTGCATATCTTCATGTTAACGTGTTGCAACTGACAAGCAGAAGCTTTTACACCTCTTTTTTTTGTTCTTTGACCCCTTTGTAGATACTCAGAATCAATTGATGATCTTAAGATGCAGTATGAGAAAAAAGAGCGTAAAATTAGAAAAAGGCAGCAAGTTTACAAAGCCCTCCGAGGGAAGTTGGCCGTATGTGTTCATTGGTTTTATTGTTATTGTTATTCAATTTTCATGAGTATCTTGATCTTCCTGGGTTTTATTTATAAATATTGGGGCTTTTTAGCCTCTAGTAAAATTGAATTGCATTAAAGCTAATGCCATTTATTAATATCTGGTTTCTTATGGAGCCCAATGGCATCTTATGGCTCATTTTGGGGGATAAGGCTTATTGTTGTCGTTGTTGTTTTTGTAAAGCTAATGCCATTAGATATCATCATTGTTTCTAGACATTGTGGCTTCTTGGAAGTTGGATATCTATTTCATTCCTTTCTTCTTTCTTTCAGATAATGGCCTGGTCCTTCCTAAGAATAATAGCTTCTAAATGAGGCTTAACAATGGTTCTGGCTTTTGTTTCATTTTTCATTATATTTTTCATTGATTCTGGGCTTGGATGAGAAAAATGAAGTAGCAATTCTAGTTTTTTGGTGTGTGTACGCGGACATGCCTTAACTAATTCTTTCTCCACTCACTGCATAATATGTATGTATTATATATTTTGGAGCTAACTGTGATGCTCTCATATTCATAGCTAAGTTTGACTTTGAGGAATTCTTTTTCCCACCTAGTATTTTCGACAAAAAAATCCAAAATTGGGTGTAATATCATGGCTGCCATTTTCTGATTTTATTACGAAAGAATAGGTTAATATTTCTTTATATGGTGTTACTTTTCTGTGTTATAGAACTAAATGTACCCCTTTACATTGCTTATACTGCTTAGTGCTTTTTATGATTATATATTATACGAACATTTCACTGCAGGCTTGCCAGAGTGCACTAAACTTAAGGGTAAACAAGTTCCATAGAAACGCAAAATTTTTGAAGCGCCAGTTGAATTGGCGGTATAGAGCTCTCATGCCATATTCTTTACTTCATTCTTCATTTTTTTCTTTTTTCACTTTGCAGTGTCATAAGGACATGTTATGTTTTGACTTTTACTTCTTGAAATCTTCCTTCTAGTAGATTTAATGGCAATTTGGGAAGGAAGGGAATCAGTGGAGTTATTACAGTAAATTATGAGGAGAAAACCCTGTCAATTGAGGTAAACTGTTTGTCAATCTTGCACTACAATACTTCTTTTGGTGTCCTTGTGTTTGAAAAGCATAAAGGAACAATAGAAGGGGGAAGGAATGTTTAAATCAAAGCTCCTGTTAGAGGATGTACATACTAGTAATAGGTCTAATATTGTCTTTTACTATTTTTCTATTCCCTCGTACATGCTATACATATTGTAGATGAATGACACACTAATAATAAGGGGGATTATACTTTCTTCTAATAGCCCTTTCTTATTTGCTACAAGTTCTTGTTTCCTCCTTTAATTTTGTTCATTTTATATGTAGGTAAAAATGCCCCAAGATGCAACAGGCAGCACCGTTCAGGATACAAGGGGACTTTCAGGTTCTTTTTGTGGCATTTAGTTTGTATTATAACATAATTATAATTACTATCTGACTTGGCCTCTTAGCAAACCTGCATCAAATGTTGACGGAGAGCAGCAACAGATGCTGTATTGTTTGTTGTCAATACGCTATAGATTTAAATTGGCAATGTTCATTTTGTTTTGTCAAATCAAGTTGAGATTTGTGACAAACTAGAGGAGGGGGTTTCCCCGCCCAATTTCACTAGTTAGTTGTTATGATTACTTTATCAGAAAAGTTAGTGTTCATAATTTGTTTGCATAGTTTTGTGCTTATATGCATTCTGTGGTTCATATACTTATATTGAATTTTCTTTCATTTTATTTTAGTATGAATTATATCTAGAAAGTACTTTAGAATTTCCTAACAATATTATATGTATTATTCATTCTTTTTCGTTCTTCTCCTTTTCTTTTCACTGATTATTAGGTGGGGAACGTTCTTTTTCAACATTATGCTTTGCATTAGCCCTTCATGAAATGACAGAAGCTCCATTTCGAGCTATGGATGAATTTGATGTCTTTATGGTATGGCCTTTATGATCTCTTGTTTTCTTTAAAAAAAATTCTTAACAATATGAAGGATAAGAGCTACTTCTTTGTTGTCTACTGAATATAAATTGTGTCACTTGACATTGCTAGTTGTTTGAAAGTTGGCATCAGGAATTTGTTTTCAGAAAACTAAAATTCACATGTTGATCAATTTTCATGTCTTGCATTCAATATTCAGGATGCTGTTAGTCGAAAAATCAGCCTGGACACTCTCGTAGATTTTGCTGTGGAACAAGGATCCCAGTGGATATTTATAACACCGCATGACATTAGGTATTGGTATCAAGAATAGACATAACTACTTCCAAGTAGAAATTGTTAGTATCATATTACAATATTACTTTGTTGTTTTACACGTCTACCTTGTTCTTTCTTAAGTAGCTTATTATTTTTCTAAATTAGCCATTCCATAGCATGGGATATTATGCCTAAATGGGAGTGCATCTTAGTCTGCTTGAATAGTTGAATCATTAATTTTCTGGCAAATTCCCCTTTCCTATAATTTATCTGGTTGTGGACATGAGGTCAGAAAATAGGGTATAGTGGTATTTTCAGGTGGTGGGAGAGTGTGGGTATTTTAGTAGGTTGGAACTAACGGATTACCGTATTCTCATCTGATTCAATTGACTTATGATTAATGCTTCCTCGACAGCATCTCAAGTACTTAGCCTTTTTACTTATGCTCACTTGGCCCTGCAACATCTTACTCTTGGCTTTGCCCAGTTCAGTTCATTAAAGTCCCAATTTGATGTTTGGAGACCCAGTGTTGTCAATGGCGGGGCAATAACAGACGATGGTGGCATGGCCTGGGCGCCCGCAATATACATGGCGGCCATGGCTCATGGCTGCAGCCATATAGACTTTATCCCATTTTTACTATCTTATCCTAGCCTAAATAAAACAAACAAACTAGAATAATTTTTAAAAGTGCACATTTGTCCTTTTAGCACCCAAAATTTCTAAATAACATAAAAAATCGTAAACTCTTGTTGCTCTTCCTTTAACATCTTATGAGTTATGATGTTAGGCTTAAATATGATGGTGTTTAGTTGGTTTTGTAGTATTATTACTAATGAAATTATAGCTACAATGTTTGTTATTTGATTTTGATATTATTCAATTTTACAGAATTATTTTTTAAAAAAAATTTGCCAATCATTCAAATATCGGTCACCATGCCATCCGCCATAGTCTTTTTTGCCTTTGCCACCGTGAACCACCATAAGCCATTGACAACACTGCAAACCACAGCCTCATAATCTTTCATTGCATGAATGTCCAAGTTTCACTGACATGATAACTATCAAGAATTCAGAGAACTGAATTAACTTGAACTTTCTTGTCTGACTGACTTTTCTCCTTTCATACTTCAAAATGCAGCATGGTTAAGCAAGGGGATAAGATAAAGAAGCTGCAACTAGCAGCACCTCGTTCTTGATCATCACCACTAGTTTGCTGTGTATAGTGCTTCTCCTAGTTCAGCGAACAATCAGGTAGATGTTCTCTGTCTTTAATGTATGTAAATGAATGACTTGAACCAAAATCTAGAGCTTTTCTCTCTTTTAACATGTATATTCCTGAAAATGACTTGAACCTGCCTTGTTGCATATGCTTGTACCAAGCCATTTTGTTATGTTGATCATTCCCAAAGAGGCTTTGGACTGAATATTTGGTACAGTCAATGTATTTGATTCAGAAGCTAGTGTTTGTTTATCCCTTTTGGTCAAAAGTGGTGTCACTTTTCTCCCTTTCATGTTTGATTTCTAGCATCTTTTTAGTAAATCTGCCACTGCCAATTGGCTTTACATGTTAATATTTCGTCTGCAGTTTATAGAACTTGCCTCAGCAAGAAAACTATTTTCATATGTTGAAAATAGGTGTTTTAATCTTATGAATGGTAGTGAATTTACATTGTGTTGATTCTGTTGAACTTGCAGCTTTCCCTTTATTTTTACTCTTTTTTATCTTAACTCTGGCACAACCTCTATAACAACGGGACAGCCCGTGATTGTGGTGAATTTTATTATGAAGAAATATATATATATATATATATATAAGTAATTAATGATTTAGTTGATTAAATTATAAATTTTAACTACTTATTTACATTTACTATTAATAACTCAAAAAAAAAAAAAATATATATATATATATATTATTTTATATATAAAGATATTTTGATAATTGAACATTTTAGGATCCCAACTAGGTAGAGGAGGTGAATTCCATCTCTATACTTGTCCATGAATTTTGGGTGAAATTGCAGCTTTTGGAACCACAATACTATAGAATTTAAATTTATTAATAAATTAATTCTTTATTGGAAGTTTGGATAATGTTAGCCTAAAAGATTAAATTGATTTACAAATATTTTTTTAGTGTATTAAAATTCTCATTGCTCTTTGATTTTTTATAAATAATTTATTTTCCAATCAAATCAATACCTTTCTAACTAAAAGCGTTATAAGTATATCTTTAGCTTAATTGTATTGGGCCTCTTCAAAACGAAATCTTAGTCCATTTACTCCCTATTCAGTTAGGGTTTAGTGTTAAATATTAAATTTAAAAATTAAATCAATTTTTAGTTTTATAATTTTAATCTTATAGTTTGTAATTCCAAACAAAATGTGAATTTAGAAAACATTTTATGAAAGATGAAGGGTAGGGGCTAAAGTGAGTCGTGACCAACTTTGTACAACTAAAATTTAAAGTCAAAGAAAAACTTTTGGTTTTAAAAATTAAGCTAAAATGATTGGAAAAATAGTTACAAATCAAAACTTACACTAAAACTTTGCTGAACGACCTTTATTTTGAAATTTGCATTTAAAAACTAAAAATTCACTACCACTATATTTTCACCAATTTGGTTGAATAATTAACAAATCTTTAGTTTTTTTTTTTTTAATTAAGGTTCGTTTAGTGCCTAGAATAGAAAATAATAAATAGGATAAAAGATTTAAATAAAAGTAGAATATAATAAGAATATGATAAATTTTTATTTTATTTAATGTATGATGTACACTAAATAATTTTTTAAATAACATTATATTATTTTTTTATACATTTAAAATAAATTTAACAATGACAAGATATATTATAAAATATCATACAATGGGCAAAGGTACTGACAGCGACAATGATGGGTAAGGGTGGTGGTGTGGTGATGGCAGTTGCGGAGGGTGGTGGTGTGATGATGGCAGTTGCGGCAGTAGATGAGGGTGGTGGTAGCAATGGCGACGATGGGTAAGGGTGGTGGTGTGGCAATAGCAATGGCTGTGGTGGTAGTGTGGCAATGGTGGTGGAGAGTTGGAGACAAAAAAAAAAAAAAAGTTGAGTAGGTGAAGGTGAGGTAAAATGGATACTTCTTATCACATCATTCTTTAACTCAATTCTTACCTCGAGATAGAATTTTAATAGAATAATAGAATAAAATAAGAGTTTATTCTATCATATTCTATTAAATAAGATTATCATATTTTATGATATAACAATAAGTTATATCATATTCGATCTTGCATCAAACATGACACTTTTAAGTCTTGTATTAGCAATTAAAAGAAGGGAAAATAAAACAAAATAAAAGGTTGATAAAACAAGCAGCAGTCATAGAATTAGTTTAACAATTTCATTATAAAAATTGAGAACTTAAAATTAAATTTTATTTTTTTATTAATAATAATAATAATAATAATAACTACATTGACTATGAATCATTTTGTACGCATGATGTTGATTTTATTCCACACTCTAATTTATAAGAGTGCTCTTATATTTAATAGCAAAAAACAAAGAAAAATATATTAAATAGTTATTCCAAATAGTCATAGAATTAGTTTAAGCATTTCATTATAAAAATTGAGAAGGGGTTGCTTAACGCACTCTCAATCTTTTTTAAGGCACTCCTTCTTCCCTTTTTTATTTGTTAATATTTCAGAAATGTCCCCCATCCAATTGTTAACCTATACATTTGAAACCCAAACACACTCCCCAACTCCATACTCCCCTTTAAGCAACGACACACTCCCTCTCGGCGGCGACTCCATAGTCAACAAGACTAGCCTCTCATCCTCCCACTTTGCACAGTCCCCTTTTTTCCCTTCCATTTGTGAAGTTGATTGAGACACTCCCCTAACAAAGCAAACTTGTGGCACATCCATTCAATAGCGAGGGCAAGAAGAAAACCAAAGGTGTTGCACTCCCCATTACTCGACACAAAGGGAGAGTTGTCCAACTTAAGGGCTTGAAGAAAATCACATACCATGTAAGTTCCCTTCGATTTGTGGTTGGGTTTGATGAGTTTGGTTGTTGTTGGTGTCGGAATGTTTTTTGGTTTTTTTTTTTTTTTTAATTTTACACAAAATCGGAGCTAAACAACTAAAAACCCCCATTTTAAAAAATTGTCTCCCATTCGCCGAATACTACCCATTTGGGTCAAATTCGGATCTACATACGTGAATAAACCAATTTTGGGTAAACTTGGATGTATACATCCAAATACACTCTTTTTGGGGAAATTCGAATCTAAAATGAATGTATTCGAATATATAAATCCGAATTTGTCAATTTAAACTTTTTTTTTTAAGCTTAAATTACTAAGAAGACAACAAATAGAGACAAAAGCAACTTAATGTACATGTTTTTATCACCTTAGAGAGCTTGATCATGAAAAATGGGGAGTGGATGGTTCTCCAGCCAAAAACAATGGGTTTATGGTTCGGGGGAGTGGGCATAGGAAGTGATTAGGTGGGTGAGGGAGGGGGTCTTTTTTGTTAAGGGAAGTGTGTTTTTGAAAAAAAAAAAAATCAAAGGGTATTTTAGTTATTTCCAATGCTCGAGAGAGAACATAAAAAAAATGAGAAGTAGTTGAGCAATTCCCAAAGTGCGAACTTAAATTTAAATCTTATTCTTTTTTAATAATAATAATAATAACTGCATTGATTATGACTCATTTTATACAATAGTAGTTTTATTTCATATTATTTTATATGAGTGCTCTTATATTTAATAACAAAAAAAATATAAAATATTTTAAATAGTTATTCTAATATAAGAATAAATTTATTATCTCATCTCATGTTTAAAATATTATTTTACTTATTTTAATTGATTCAAATAAGTGTAATTTATTGTTTAACATTATTTTATAATTTTTAAAATCAATCAAATAAATGAGACAAAATATATGGATACTAAAATGAGACTAGAGATTTTCATCCCTCCAATCTAAACTTAACTTTATAGAAGTAGGATAGACATTAGCAAAATTGTTTATTCTAGGCTATGTAGAATCAACATTATCTTTCTCTTTTTTCTTTTTTTTTTTAACTTATCATCTTTGATTATGCAAAATTACTTTAATTTTTATTTTAATTTTAGTAATTTTTGAACTAATTTTGATTTGGTTCTATATTAATTTTGTGTGTACTAAACAATGGAATAGGTTGAAAAATCATTCCATTCTACAAGCTTATGGAAATTTCATTTATTCCTATTCTTAATCTTACTCTAAGGCTAAGAGCATAGTTTGTGATCACTAAGTTGAAGCTTACAAACAATAAGAGCATTTCCTACTTGAAAAAAGGTATTTTATGATTTGATTTCAAAGACTTTTGCACTAACACTAATAACTGATAAAATTACTCAGAATATATATATATATATATATATATATATATATATATATATATATATATATATATATATATATATATATATATATATATATATATATACATATACACTAAAATACTATTTTCTGAAAATTATTTCGAAAAACTTGAAAAGCGTCATTCGCTCCAGAGCAACTCAATGCTCAGCTTGAAAGATTGACTCAGAGGCTTTATCGTGAAAGTCAAAGGTAGGCATTATTGTATTTTTGTTCATTTACCCCTTTGTAGATACTCAGAATCAATTGATGATCTTTAAGTAAAATTTAATTGCGTTAAGGCTAATAATGTTATTTAATAATATATGGTTTTTTAAGGAGTTTAATGTTGTCTTATGATTTATGTAATTAATCTCACTCAACATATTCAAAAGTTTGGTGTCTAAGTTTCAAAATAAAGGATTGAGAGCAATTATGCTGTCTCACTTGCTCAATCATTATTCACATCATCAAAATGTGTTCACTTGTGAAGTATTAGTGCCAAGTCACTAAGTTTAGAAAGATATTATCACAAGAATTGCTCACTTTTGAAATTTAAAATTATTTTATGATCAAATTGTCGATCTAGAAAGATCATTTTGTGACTACTTTATGAAATACTGAAGTGATATTTCAATTGAACACTAAGTTAAGAAAATGACACCCTTACCAAAATTCACATAAACAAGATCCCAATAATAAAATGCAACAAGATCTCACGTAGAAAAATGTAATTCTGAAGCATCATTTAAGACAATGAATCAAGAATCAAAATTCGAACCCTTTTGCAGGTGAAAAGGGAGGTGAGAAAATAGATACAATCCATGTTCCTCTTCAAAGCCTTGTTTTGCATAGAATGGATAAGTTGCTGTTCATGTCGCTATCGCGCCCTTGCATCTGTTATCCTTTTATTTATAGCCTACCAATTATAGTTTAGGTAAAATACAAACTCTTTTTTGTTGACTAGCTTTAAATAAATATACCTAAAAAATCTTGGAATTATCCTTAAAATAATGAGATATTTCCCAAAATATTACAAAAATACCCGAAATTAAAAGTATCAAAATCTTATAAATAAATAGAAACTACTAGTCATTAGCAAGTAAATCTTTTCAGATAAGATTTAAGATAATCTCAAATATATAACAAAATATTTAAGATATATTTCAAAGATAAGTTAACACCATACAAAATCCTAATTACCCAAATTCACTTAGGCAAAAAGGATAGAACTTGAAATTGAGCACCAAAAAGGGTCCAATACATACCCTCACAAATCTAAAACTCCACCCACAATAGATATTCTTTCACACAGATTTCACAAAATCTCATATGCCAAACAAATGCCCCTTAAAGGCTAACTTGGATTGTCAATATTAGACAAGTTCCACCCATCTATGAGCTTGCTATAACACCTCCAAAGTTTTGTGACTACAAAAGAAACTTTGTTATTTGAACATTGATTCTCATTTCTCTTGTCACTTAATCCTCACCACAACAATAGATCCTGATTGTTTAGACTCAGATACATTGGCTCCATCACATAAGATGCCTTGCTTGGTTCTTTTGAGGAACACTGGGGCAAAGGATATGTTTTCTTGATTCTAAATTCCTCAATATTTGGTTAAGTTGGATTAATCAGCCTTTGTGCTCTTGTTATTTGCCTAGTGTTCAGCCCTTTTTCATGAAACATACCAAGTCCAATCTTTTGCTTCTTGCCTTAAATATGCTTCATCTTTCTTATCACAAGAAAGGCATGCATACTTTTTTTTTTAGTCTGGAAGACATGTATACTTGAATTAATGTCTAAAGCATTATTCTTTGAAAAGGTATCTTAAACTAAGTGTGTCACTAAAGTTAGTTTTTTCGGATTGGAAAATTAATTTCTTATAATATAAATTATTTTTTATGATTTAGAATATGGACTAATGCTTATAAAATAATTTTAAAAATAAATTAAAATTTAATTTTGTTATAAGAATAATTTTATCGTTTAAACATAATTTATATTATATCACATTATTATATGTTCACTTTAAACAATTAAATATTATTTAAAAATTTATAGTATCAAACATTTGATAAGATAAAAATTTATTAAATTTTTATTATATCTTATTTTTATTTAACTGTTATTCTTATTTTAGCCACCAAACAAAAAAGTTATGAAGAAACATGTTAAGATAATTGAATATTATTTGAAAAATTATCATATCAAACATTTAATAAAAAAAAATGTGTTAAACTTTTATCATATTTTATTTTTATTTAACTGTTATTCTTATCTTAGCTACTAAATTAAAAAGTTATGAAGAGAAATGTGTGAATTGATGCTCTTATCCCTTACATCATATTCATTCTTAGTCACCAAACGAAAAAGTTATAAAGAGAATTGATGCTCTTATCCCTAAAGTGTAAAATAAAAAATAAAAAATTGAGTAACAATTTCTTAAATAAAAAATTGAGTAACAATTTCTTATTAAAAATACATTTTAAATAAAAATTGATGGAATTATTTTAAATAATTTTTCCGGGCTGTTTGGTTCTCTTATATATAATATATGTACCGAGCGTTGGGAGAACATATAAAAACAGCAAAATAAAAACAGGCCCTACATCTTTTTTCTGTCTGTTTCGGCTTCAGATGCGGCGTTGTGAGTCCCCATTCCAAGGACCAAAATGGTCACAAGAAAACAAAAAGCAGCACTCGTAAATAAATGATTGCTAGATATTCAAAATCTCAAACGCACCCTTACAATTCCGTTGGACCCAAAAAGTCTTCTCTATAGATGCAGAGTTTGCAGATTGGGAATGCCAAGCAGAGCTCAGCTCCACACCAGAGAGCACTACTTGGTGTAGAAAACGATGTCGTTTCTCACTGAGAACCAGAACCCAAACCCTAGTCCGCCATTGAAGAAGACACCTCCAACCTTGTCCAACGTCTGGCTCAAGAACACCAAGCCTCTCAAGCACATGGTTGTAGCAATGAAACTCCAGTCCCTTTCTTCTCCCACAGACCCCAAAGGCAAAATCATAGTCTCCAATTTCTCCAGAATTGACCGAACCCTTCTTTTATCCGATGAGCTCCTCCTCAGAATCCTCGCTAAGCTCCCCAGTTCGCAGAGGAACTCCAATTTTCTCGTTTGCAAGCGGTGGCTCAATGTTCAGGGTCGCCTCGTGCGATCCCTCAAGGTATTGGACTGGAACTTCGTCTTATCGGGTAGGTTGATACATAGATTCCCCAATTTGAATCATGTTGATTTGGTTTCTGGGTCTTTGATTTCGCCCCGAAATTCTGGTATTTTGTTGAGTCAACGAGTTGTGTCCACGCATATTGATTCGGGGTTTTCCTCCAATTGGTGTATTGCTGAGGACAATCTACTTCCTGTTGAAGTTATTGATAGTGGATTGAAAGCCCTCGCTAGTGGGTGCCCCAATTTGCGAAGGCTTCAGGTTATTGGTGCCAGTGAATTGGGTTTATTGAGTGTGGCTGAAGAGTGTCCCACATTGCAAGAACTGGAATTGCAAAATTGCAATGATAATGTGTTGCGTGGGATTGCGGCTTGTGGGAATCTGCAAATCTTGAAATTGGTTGGAACTATTGATGGGTTTTACTGTTCAGTGGTTTCTGATATTGGATTGACAATTTTAGCTCAAGGTTGCAAGAGGCTGGTTAAGCTTGAGCTTAGTGGTTGTGAAGGGAGTTTTGATGGGATTAAAGCTATTGGCAAGTGCTGTCAAATGTTGGAGGAATTGACATTTTGTGATCACAGGATGGATGATGGGTGGTTGGCAGCGCTTTCTTATTGTGAGAATTTGAAGACTTTGAAGTTCCAATCATGTAAAAGGATTGATCCAAATCCGGGACTAGAGGAGCATTTGGGTTCTTGCCCAGCCCTTGAACGGTTGCATCTGCAAAAGTGCCAACTGCGGGATAAGAAAAGTGTAAGCGCCATGTTTTCTGTATGCAGGGCTGCAAGGGAGATTATTCTCCAGGACTGCTGGGGATTGGATAATAACATCTTTGGTTTTGCAAGTATTTGCAGGTATTGTCCTTTTCTTCCTATTTTTATGAAATTCATTTGCATGCATAACTATCCTGATTGAATTTATGTAGTCATATATGCTTAACTTTATCCGTGTCATATATACCCTGCCAATCAGGCCTCTTTGGTAGAGAGAAATCTAAAGTTCCTGAAGATTAAGTGACTTTCAGAACCAATATGCTGCAGGTGCTCTAGAGATTCTGTGAGCTTATCATGAAATTTACCCTTTTCATCTTCTTTATTCCGGCTTAATAAACATAACCCCGAACTCTCGAGTGAAAAATTTAACCGTGAAACTTTGATGAGATTTACTTCCAGCATTTAAAATCCAGTCTGCCATGGAAAAATGGTACATTTCTATTCTCATAGTAAAGATTTACTGTAATAGTTTTTTAGTTTACAAGGTTTATGATAATGTTGTCTTATGTATCCCTAACTGTTTGGCATTCTTTGACAAGTGGAAGACTAATATGATAGTTCTTGCTGTACTGCAGGCGGGTAAAGTTGTTGTACTTAGAAGGATGCTCATTACTAACAAATGAAGGTCTGGAGTCTATAATTCATTCTTGGGTAGATCTTCAGAGTCTTAAAGTAATGTCATGTAAGAATATAAAGGACAGTGAAATATCTCCTGCTCTTGCAACCTTGTTTACCACTCTCAAAGAGTTGACATGGAGGCCAGATACCAAATCTCTTCTTCCATCTAGTCTTGTGGGGACAAGAATGGGAAAGAAAGGTAGCAAATTTTTCAAGAGGATATGATA
The DNA here is from genome assembly GCA_022379115.2 of Bauhinia variegata. Classification (NCBI taxonomy): domain Eukaryota; kingdom Viridiplantae; phylum Streptophyta; class Magnoliopsida; order Fabales; family Fabaceae; genus Bauhinia; species Bauhinia variegata. Next base: position 10,354,104 of record CM039434.1, on the reverse strand, counting down.
CCGGAAATCACCGAGCAACCAACGGTCAGATTCTTTCTTTCCCTTGTTCTTAGACACAGATCATTCTCACTGACACTAGTCGAATTTGTACCAAAATGTAATAACTCTGTCTGTTTAGATGGTTAGCTTAGAAAGAATGTTGATGGCAGAAAATTGCTATTTGTTTTCTTCCGTCAAACTAAGGAAACAGCCTAGAGATGTAATTATGTAATAATAAGCCTAACCCAGTTCACTCATGAATAGAAATTGGGTACTTTGTTCAGTTGCATTTTCTTCTGCCAGAGCTAAAATTTAGCTAATAAGTACCAATGGTACCGTTATCTGTGGGCCTATCTATTTGGCTCCTGAGAAAGATTTGAACTTTGCAATCTACGCTGGTTGTGGTCCCTATTTTCATGCAGCAGGTGAAAGAAGAAAACTGTGTAGCCTAAAAAAAGTACATGTTTCTGAAAGTGTGGGTCTATAAAAGGTCTTGTCTTTCTTATCCAATTTAAAATATGTTTCTTTGCAAAGTGGTAGCTATGTTTAGTTTGGTTTTCTGCTTTTGGTGATCTTATTTTTTAATGTTCACAAAAGAAAGAAAGAAAGTGCAGATTTTTGTGGGTGGATCTATCTGTTTTACATGTTTAATAATTGAATAAAAGTTTAATGCCTTGAGGGTTCATTATTCAATGCTTAAATCATTATGAGTTTAATTCACTATTTGTCCTTTGTTGTAGTAAAATTAATTGTGCTCTTTGTTTTGATAGCATTGAAGCATAGGTATTATGTTTAAACATACATTATCAAAAAATATTTTTTTCAAAAATTAAACTTTTCACATTAATTTAGAAATTCAAATGAATATAAATATGTGATCTTCTACATGAGTGAAAATGTGAAGAAAACCAGCCAATATTGTTGGCTAGATCCAATTTAAATGTTTAATTACTAAAATACTTTTATATATAAAATAAAATAAAATATACATAATAAATAATACTAATCTAACGATGTGATATTAATAAATAAATTTTTTATATAAAATAAGAGAATATATATATATAATTTTAAATTAATTAATTTAAATTTATAATTATTTATAAATTTAAATTGTAACTTTTAATCATTTATTTATATAATTTTTTTTTTTTTTTTAAAAATCTCTGGATTCTCCTTCCTCGTTGCGATCCTTAATAATAATGTTAATTTTGAATTTCTTAGTTAATGTGAGTTACATTTTTTTAAGATTTCCTTTTAAAAAAAATTGCAATTTAATTTATAAACACTGTTCAGGAAGAAAAATGAAGTGAGTACCGACAAAAGGTGGACCACCTACACACACTTTACACTATTTGTATTTTTTGTTTAATTTAAATTTTGCTATGGATTGTAACGTTTAAATCAGCAAATCATAAAAAATTGTGCCGTTGAGTGGGATATTGTCCCATTGGCCTCGTTAACTGAATTGACAGCTAACTTCACATTCAAAAAGATTAGTATCTGAATGAAATCTAAACTTGTTCCGTCGTTTTACATTTTTATCCTCCTTAAAAAAAATAAAAATTAGTTAAAAAGGGAAGAAAAAAAATTTTTTGCCATATGCTTTTGAGTCAATTTACCAAAGAAGTTAAATTTTGCACCTTGCATTTTTAATTGTTACATTACATTTAAGTTCCTCTTATAATTTTGCTTGAAGTCCCAAATTTTATAGACATTTCCCCAAAAATACATGAATAGATATTTTGAAAAAAAAAAAAAGAAAAAAGAAAAAGGGGAGCAACACTAACTAGTAGCAAAGGCTTTATATTTCCTATCTTATGATTTTGCACACCACTTATACACAATAGGCACTTCTTTTTCTGGTTAGATTGTTGTTTATTTATCTTATTCATTTCAAAGTATCTATATTTTTAGGGAAATGTTTGTTGCAATTTACTCGGGCACACATTTTCTCTATACTTTTTATTTTATAATAAGTGCAAGATAAAATTCTTTATATATATTATAAAATTACGAGTGTATTTATACTATATCTTAAATTTTTATTTGAGATTATTTCTAAACACTTTACAGATTATTTTATCTCTTGCTTAGACCCTTTTAAAGAAAATTTCTTATTCACCCTGCACCTTCTCTCCCAAACATATATTGCTTATTTCTTTTTTATTTTCGATTTATTTGTTTCTTGTTTTAATACGTTAAATAGAGGAAATTGAATATACCTATAGAGGAACATCGTGCTATTTTATGTGGTTTTTAAGAATATTTTAAATAAAATCACTTAAATATTTATAATACGGTTAAGTTTACTTTTGAAATTTAAAAGAAATAAATTAAATCAAAATCTCTCAATTCTAGTTTGGTTTAGTTAATTTTAAGTAATTTAATAATTTTTAAAAAATTAAAAAAATTGATATATTAATTCATATTCGAAGAATTTTTAATAATTAACCAACTACTTTTAGATATTTTATAGCTCCATCTCATTCTTATATTTAAAACTTAGTTTCTCCTCTCTAAGTATTAAACCAAGATCAAAAACTCTGAAGTGCAACCACCTTATCCCACATTATCGATAATAAAGTAATAGAAAAACTAAAGAGGAGCTCATACTCACTTTACTCTCCATAAAGATGTGACAAACGAGGGAGGGGGAGAGAGAAAGAGGATAACTTAGAGATAAGGATTTCGAAATTTTAGAAAATGGGGGAAGATTGTCAAAGAGTTTTATTATGTAAATGTGTTTTGTAATTTTTGTTCATTATGTGATATGTAGGGATGAAAGTGAGCCAAAATGAGAGAGTTAAATTAAACTAAAATGTGATTTTCTTAAAATTTAGTGAATTTAAACTTGAAATATTTAATTAGTGAGTTAAATTTTCTAAAATTCATTAAACTTTGTTCTCTCTTAAGTTCACAAGTTTAAACTAGTTTAATTAGACAAAATAAAAATTAATTAGAAAGTCTCTAAAGTTGAGTTGTTTCCTCTTCTTAGTAGATTTATTTCTTATTATTTGACAGTAACATAGGTAGTGAAACTATGAAGCAGTTTAGTTTTTTATTTAAGAAATGATTTTATACAGTGACACAATTTTTTTAAAAATAGGACTCTATTACTTTTATTCTCTCATAAAACTTGACTTCTTTTTTAAATATTTGAGTTAACATTAAAAAATTCATGTCTTCTATTTTATTTATAACAAAAAAATTTAAATTTTTATTGTTACTTTATTAAATTGAGATAAAACTTTGTGTGCTTGTCAAATATTATAAAAAACAAAAATATCATCTAAGTCTACTTATTTAATAATATATTCATATAATTTAGTCAACGTAATATGACATATATAATTAATACAAAATTATATATATATATATATATATATATATATGAACCAACCACTTTACTAACTTATAAACTAAATTTATAAAAGTTTAAGTTTTACTTATCTAATAAATAAATTAAAATTATCATCTCAGACTAAGTTTCTCATAAAGATAGCTTATTGAATTAAATATAAAGTCAAATTAATTTAGTTTATTAGCCGATTCAATTGATTTTTTATTAATGTATTATATTATTTTTAATTATATTTTATGTCATTTTTGCATATAGTGCATATTCATATAAATAATATATTTTAAATGATAAAAAAATTATATGATAGATGCATAAATTTTTTTTTTTTTTATATATATATATATATATATATACCTATTTTATTTTATCTGGATTAAAGCAGATGATTAATTAATCACTGAATTGAGAAATAAAAAAGGAAATTCCAATAACCAGTTGATCCATCGAGTATCAAAATTTCACGCAAGCAAACACAATTGTTTCTGCTATTCCCGGTTTAATTTGTGCTGGAGAGAAAGTGAGTTGTGTCAGAGATGATGAAGGACAAGGCGGTGGCGGCATCAAGCACTGTCAGCGGCGAAGAAAGCGACGAGAAGCAACAGCCATCTCTTCCGGCCATCAGATTCTCTACCCGAAACGCTTCCTCCAAATACGATTTCGTTAAGGTCTCTTCTTCCTCGCTGCTATATTACAGAGGGGTTGAACATGCATGCTTGGGGATGATAGAATGTTGGTTTGGTTAAGTTTGAAATTTTTTTCTCTTTATTTCAATCTTTACTTAGATGAACTGAAAGTTTGAATTGGGTTTAGAAGTCCCTTTTCAATCTGAAAGGAATTATTTCTGATTTTTTTTTTCCTTATTGCTTTTGTTTTTCAAGTTCTATGTAATTCAAAAAATTCTCTGGGTCTCATGTTACAGGTAAAGGTATGGCTGGGGGATAATGCAGATCACTACTATGTTCTATCCAGATTTTTGCTTAGTAGGACGCTAACGGTGACCAAGGTATATAATAGCATGCCCAGTTAACATTTTTTATTCGTTCGTTGGATCTGCTAGTTCACTGGTCATTTCCTTTTACTTCAACGATGGAGGATAGGACAGTGAAATATGCTGAATTTGGTTGCTTAATGATCTCAACTCTAATCATATGATTAGATTAACTCTGCTGACATACTAAAATCTGTTTATTAACTCTTCATGCTTGAGAGAATATTTCCTGTAATCAACAAAACAAAGTTTTTCTGGAGCATAGTCCTTTTTCTTTTGATTCTCCACTACATCATGAAATAATAATTTTTTATTCAAAAAGAAAATAAAATTATGAAATCATCATCGATTTAGTTGCCATATTGTTAATAGCATAACCAATTATCTTTGTTCTAGAGGCTATAACTAATTTCGTTATGGTATTATTGTGTCTGTACCCTATCATGTTTTGGGAGATTGATAAGAATTCAGATGTTTGGATTTAGGATTTCTTATTATCCTTGTTCAAAACTTGTTTGTCTGGATTCCTATAGTGGGACTGGGAGTAGTGGAAACACTTACGAACCATGGGTAGAAAACATTGAAAGAGATCATCTCAAGTCGGGATGTAATTTCAAACCAGTGGAGGAAGTAGGTTTGGATCTCTGTATTTTCATATACAAGAAAGTTTCCATACTGAAGTTGCCCTGAAGCAAAATGGGTAAGATTCAAAGTTGAGTCAATATTGCTTAAGTTTCTCTGGTAATTGAAACTATGAAATGATCTTTCGCTTGACACCTTTTTAATTAAATTCTCTGTACCCTTCTAGATATTAAGGGACTTAGGGCTTTGATAGTTCAGGTTTCTTTATTGAAAATTTCTCTAAGATACCAATATTCCCCTTGAAGTCAAATTTTCGTCCTGTCTGAGGAATTTAATAGGTTTAATTCCTAGATGCAAGAAAGAACAACTCAGGAAGGACTATCTCTAAATGCTTGTAGGTTTTACCATGTTATATGAAATTTGAGTCTCATATCTATTTCTTCTTGTATTATCTTATCATATAAAATACATTGAAAAATTGGATAGATCGATAGAGTTTTTTAAGTGGACTTGTTCATAGGCTCTGGAAGAGTTCTTGTTGATTTGTTAAGGGTGGAAATGAAAAGGAGGACAAGGTCATATGAACTTATAAGATTTTGGTTTTGTAACTGTCTGGTCTGGGTGGTTAGAATGGAATGCTGAATTCTTCAAGCAACAGTTGGGCACCATTCTTTGTCTTTTACTGAATAGGACTGGAGTACAGTGTTGAGAGTATAATAATTTTCAGTGCTATTTTATGCATTCCATGCCTTCAATCCCTCATTATTATTATTTTTTTTTTTTGGAGATGAAAATCATAATTAGGGCAGGTAGCATCTCATGTTAACATTATACAATAGATTTGCCCTAATTCACCTTATGATCACACTAATGAATTGAGTGATGTCCGATAAATGCTTGCCCTTTTTCCCCCTTGTTGACGTAATTCTTTTTTTTATAATTTTAAAAATTGAATATGACACTTTGTCTGATGCAAGATAATTATCATTTATTATTGATGTCTTGATTTCAGATTCCGAATCATGTTGCTGTTAAAATTGCTCTTGAACTCAAGAAGTTGCTTGTAGACAACAGCCTTTTAGATGTGTATGCTATTCGTATTCCCTTTCCTTTTTCCCTCTTCAGCTGAGTTCTGGTAGATTTAGGTCAAAATTTGTGTTCACTGTAATTCTATGTTGCAGATCTCAGTCTGACTTGGAAGCAAATCTTTTTAAGGTATACCGTTATTTTTTTTTTTTAAATATCATATATTCACAAAAATGTAGTTGTATATGTTAAAAACAATCTGAGGTTCTCTGGTTGGGTGGCGCTAGATATAGGGTACACTATTGACACTATCAGTTTGAACTGTTCTTAGATGGTTTTAGATATTAAGGATTAGGCTGAGCTTATTTATCTGTATCATTATATATATATATATATTATAAAAATGTAAAGAGGAGGAATATTATTGCTATTGCAACGATTATGGCTGATGCTCCTTACTTTTCTCAATGCTGAGCAAGATTTGATCTCATGAAACTTTCTAACATCTAATAGGACTCCATGTGCAGCTTATGGAGAGGCGAGGGTATGGAGAAGAGTACATAAATCGTTATAAGATGATGACAAGGTCTGTATACAATCTCTTCAGGGAGATGGTTTTAGGTTTCTTACACACTTGTTGCTCTTTCTTTAATAGGTTCCAGATATTGTTTAATGATTTACCTTATGCTGAATACTAGACTGAAGGACATGAAAAATTTATTTAACTCTGTTGTTTTACAATGCTGTAGAAACTTGAAACCTTATATTCTAGCTTTATTGCTTTTTATTGTGATCAGAAAATTTCTTTCTTTTTTACCTCATTTTCCTGCTTGTCCCCTTTCATCTAGATTTCATCATCAAAGAGTTCCACTAGTGATCCTTGTCTGTGGAACTGCTTGTGTTGGGAAGTCTACTATTGCCACCCTGCTTGCTCAGAGGCTAAATTTGCCAAATGTCTTGCATGTAAGAATGGATGTCATATTCATGTAAAAATAATTCCAATTAGGTGCAGCATACAGTGTATTGAAGTATAACCAACCCTGGTTCATCTAAGTATTTAATTTGTTATAAATTGCAGTTATTCAGTTGCTATAGTTCTTTCAAAAAATGTGATTATTGATAAAACTTGGAAGAAATTTTTTGCTTGTATAGAGAATGGTTTATGTCTGTATTACTCAATACAGGGTACATCTATTTATACAAGTAGGAAGGGAATCAAATCCATATAATCAATCAATCAATCAATCAAGCTAATCTACTCCTATAATCAAGCTATCTAATAAGTATAGATATATACGGAAGATCTTCTAATACGGAATATCCTAATAAGTCACCCCCTCAAGCTGGAGTGTATATGTCATGGGCACCAAGCTTGTTACAAATATAGTCAATCTGAGGTTCCCTAACAGGCTTAGTGAAAATGTCAGCAAGTTGATCACTTGAGTTGACAATTAAGTTGTAATATCTCTTGCAAGGATCTTTTCCCTAATGAAATGGCAATTAATTCAATATGCTTCATCTTCTCATAAAAGACTAGGTTGGATGCAATATGTAGTGCCACTTGGTTATCACAGACAAGTTTCATACAGCCCGGTGCAGAATTTCAGCTCCTCTAATAAATGTTTTAATCTTATGAGCTCACATGTCCCTTTGGCCATGGCTCTATACTCAGCTTTAGCACTTGACAAAGTCACTACCTTAAATTTCTTGCTTTTCTAGGAAATCAAGTTTCCTCTAATGAAAACACAATAGCCTGATGTAGAATGTCTATCAAAGGGGCAACTTGCCCAATCTGCATCTGTGTAGCCCCAAACCTTAGTATATCCCTTGTTAGAATAGAGAAGTCCTTTACCAGGAGCAATTCTTAAGGCATTTGACCACTCGAATCATGGCCTGCCAATGGGAATCACATGGGGAGTCAGGAAATTGACTTAGAACACTTACTGTGAACGAAATGTCTGGTCGTATCACTATAAGGTAGTTTAGCTTGCCAACTAGTCTCTAGTAGATACTATGTGGAATCTGAAGCTTTCTATTCATTGATAATTATTTTGAGATACAACATCTAACACATATATATACACCGTGGGAGACTAACAAATCCCATAGACCTAGGAGAATAATTAGGGAAGGATAACAATCAGGAAATTCTAATCAATTAGGACTCTTCTATCAATAGGAGATATTATCTCCTCCTACCCGTAATATCTCTTCTATAAAAGGAATAAAATAAAATAAAATAATTTACTATTTACAGCATTTAACCACATACTAGGATTAGATAGTTTATCCCCTTCCTCTGGCAGTAATTTCACATTGGGATTTATAGGACTCTCCATTGGTTAGCACCCAAGCAAGCTTGTCTTTTGTAAGATATCCAGTGTGTACTTTCATTGTGAGATGTAAACACCGCTTTTGGACTGGGCCACTTTAATGCCCAAGAAGTAACGGAGTGGACCCATATCCTTTGTCTAGAAGTGATGAGACAAGTGTTGTTTGAGTTGGGAAATACCCATATTGTCGCTTCCTGTGATAACTATGTCATCTACATATACAACCAGGTAAATACTAAGAGTAGGAGAGGAGTGACGATAGAAAACTGAATGGTTTGCTTCATTGTGTATCATCCCAAATGCCTGAATTATTGAACTGAATTGCTCGAATCATACACAAGAAGACTGTTTACGCCATAAAGAGATTTACAGAGCCTGCAAACCAATTGTGGCCCTCCCTGAGCAACAAACCTGGTAGGTTGCTCCATGTAAATAGTCTCCTGTAAATCATCATGACGGAAAGCATTCTTAACATTCATCTGTCGAAGAGGCTAGTGATGGATAGCGGCCATGGCAAGAAAGAGATGAACAAAGGCAATCTTAGCCACAGGTGAAAATGTGTCATCATAATTAAGTCCATAGATTTGAGTGTATCCCTTGGCTACCGGTCAAGCTTTCAAGCAATCAGTCTAGCCAGCAGGACCTACTTTGACTGTATAGACCCATTGACAACCCACAGTGGTCTGTCTAGGAGGAAGAGGAACAAGTTCCCCAGTCCCATTTGAATATAAAGCTGTGATCTCATCAATCATGGCCTGCCGCCACCTAGAGTGTGAAAGAGCCTCACCTATGCTCTTAGGAACAGAAACAACAGACAAAGTGGAAACAAAGGCATAATAGGAAGGAGTTAAATGTGTATAGCTTAGGAAATTGTAAATGGATAAGGGTTGTGAGTAGATCGAATGCCTTTGCCGAGAGCATTGGGTGGTTTGTCTTGGACTAGAGCCGTGATAGGAGGAACATCTGGAATGGGGAATGAATCTCTGGGAACAGGTTCTACAGGCACATAAGTAGCGGTTGGTAGACAAGGACGACACTAATAGATGATGGGACCACTAGAAGGAAGTAGTGAGGAATCTTTAGAAGGGCTAGGTGAGGATTTTGTTTGTAATGTAGTGGACGCAGGAGGGTTGGACTAGGTGGGGATAGGAAGAACAGGAACTTGTGAAGACCTGTGGGAGGAGCATCAGGTGGAAAATAATGCATTTGGTGCTCAAAGAATGTGACATCAATAGACATGGAATATCGATTCAATTCTGGATAGTAACACCTGTATCCTTTTTGCAAGCGAGAATAGCCTAGAAAAATGCATTTAAGAGCTTTGGTGGCTAATTTATCCTGACCTAGTCTTGAAATATGTATAAAGCAAACACAACCAGATACTTGAATAGGAATAGAATGAAGGGGTTGTTGAGGAATTTTATTTTGAAGAGTATGAGAAGGCATCTTATTAATAAGATAGCAAGAAGTAAGAACTGCATCAACCCAAAAACAATCATGTAAATTGGCATGGAGTAACAGGGTGTGGGTTGTTTCAATTAAATGATGGTTCTTACGTTCAACGACCCCATTTTGTTGAGGAGTATAAGGGCAAGAAGACTGATGAAGGATGCCATAAGAAGCCATAAAAGTGATAAACTGTGAAGAAAAATATTCTTTGGCATTATCACTATGTAGCACTTTTATGTTTTTGCCAAATTGATTTTTAATCTCAACACAAAAAGATTGAAATATGGAAAATAACTCAGAACGATTTTTCATTAAAAAATAACTAAGTGCAATGAGAATAGTCATCAATAAAGGTTACAAAGTATGAAAAACCTAAAGATGACTTAGTACAACTCGGCCCCCATACATCAGAATGAAAAAAGGAGCATCAACCCTATTATTGACTTTACTAGGAAAGGAGGCACGAGTGTGTTTACCACGTTGACATGATTCACATGGTAGAGAGGACACAGGTGACAGACTAGGAACTAACTGCTGCAGCTTGGTGAGATTGGGGCAACCAAGGTAGTTGTGAAGAAGCTTTGGGGACTCAGCAAGGGTACATGCAACTTGAAGAACTATGTGTTGTGAGATGATAAAGTTTGTGAGACTGACGCCTGATGCCAATCATCCGCTGTGCCTCGTTCCAATACCAAGACAGAGTCATGAGTAAAGATTATTGAATAATTAAGAGACTGCGTAAGACGACTAACAAAAAGTAGGTTAAAAGGACTATTAGGGACATAGAAAACATTATCTAGAGGTAAAGATGGAGAAGGGACAATATGGCGTATGCCTCTGATGGTAGTCTGAGTACCATTAGCAAGGGTAACATTAAGAAGAGAGCCAGAACAAGTAAGGGAAGAAAATAAACTTTTGTTACAACACATATGATCAAAAGTACTAGAATCAAGAATCCAGGGAGCTATAGGAGGAGTTTGAACAAGACAGGTGGTAGGGTTACCAGTTTGAGCCACAATTGGAGGAAGGCAGATGATGAACCATAAGTTGCTTCAACAAGGCCTCGTAGTCAACTGTAAGAATAGAGACAGTGCCAAATGAGGATTCATAATCATCCATAGATATGAGCTACATTTACCATGTGAGGAGGGTGATCATGCTTCTTGTAGCAATTTTTCTCTAGATGCCCAAGCTTACCACAAAAATTACACTTGGGTCTTGTGCGGTGACCTCCTCCACCCTTGTTATGAGAATCAAATTGGACAGCAAGAGTGGAGGAATCAGAGGAAGTAAAGCTAGAGAGCTGTGGAACAGGTACTTGATATGCTATATTCAAAAGTCTCCGAATGGTGTCCCTCATATTGGGACTAGTAGAGCTGGTTAAGATCTGGTGCCGGATGGAGTCTAGCTTATTAGGAAGACCGGAAAGTGCTAGAACCACAAAGAGTTTCTCCCTTTGTTTTGTTTGTTCCACTGCATATGTAGAAATAGGCATGAGAGAGTTAAATTCCTGCATAAGAGAACAAACTTGTTCAAGATAGTGTTCCATAGGACTATCTTGCTTCTTCAAATTCATCATAGAGGACACAACAAAGTAAAATCTCTGAATATTATTAGTGTAGCATTCTTTAGCCTCTTGCCACACCTCATGGCAGGTTTTGAATGGCTGAAACATGTATTGAAGCTTTAGGTTCAATGGACTGCCAAAGAACACTACAGAGTTGAGCATTGACTTCTCTCCATTTAGGTCGCTCAGCTGTAGGAACCTAATCAATGGGCTTGGTAAGGTACTCCTCTTTTCCTTGACCTCTAAACCACATCTTAAAGGAGGTCAACCAAGAGAGATAGTTAGTAGATCCACTCAATTTTGTAGAAGTAATCGAGGCATTACTTAAGTTGGTCAAGGTGTTGGGTCCAAGAGCAATGGAAGTGACAGCGGAAGTAGAAGAATCAGAAGCCATTGGATTTTTTTCAATTAAAAAGAAGTACCTACTGGTTGAGGGACTTTGTTGTCAGATCTGCTGGAATGAAGACCGGGGATGTGTAGATTGGCATTAGAAGATGCTCCAGTGAAAAGACAGTGGCTCACGCACATACACGTGCTGACGCGTGGAGGTCTGGCCAGCAAACTCTGGGAGGCTTGTGGGAGTGTGTGCAGCTAGCGGTGAAATTCCAGGGTTGGCCGGCGGTGACCTGCTGAGCAACCTTGTGGTGGTGGTTTGTCGAAACTTGAGCCCTACAGTGGCTGGAAGGAGACAGCAGTTTAGAGGAAAGAAAATCAGTTGTCTGAATAGTGCATGGCAAGGAAAGCACCTCTGGTAGGAGGCACAGGGGGGAGTGGATGGCTAGTTAGGACTGAATCTGCTTTGGTACCATATAGAGTATGGTTTCTGTGTATTACTCAATATAGGGGAATCTTTTTATACCAGTAGGGAGGGGATCAAATCCCTATAATCAATTAATCAATCAAGCTAATCAACTCCTATAATCAAGCTATCTAATAAGTACAGATATATACGGAATATCTTTAATACAGAATATCCTAATACAGAATATCCTAATAAGTCATAGCTTGCACCTGATTGGAATTGCACTTCATATTTGATTATTCTACATTTTAGACAATGGTTTTGATGCGTTTCTTGTTGATTTGGCAGACAGATATGGTATATGAATTGTTGCGTACATCAACTGAGTATGTCCTCAACTTCCCTATTTTAACCCTAAATTGACTATGTATTTTCATTTTAATTAAATTTTTTTGTTATTCAAAAGAAAGCCGTAATTTATTCATGAGGAAAGTGGTAATGTAAGTAGATCATATTAAGACTGCTTGTGGCTTAAATTTATTTATGTGTGAAATCAGGGTGGTGAATTTACTTTTATTCTATAACTGAAAATGTTTAGTTGACTGACTGTCTTAAGGGGGAAAGCCAAGACTAAGAAGGTTGTAATCTTACTAACGACTTTTTTCAGAGAGGTTGTATCCACTACATTATTAAAACAGAAAATGAACTGTGCCCCTCCTTTGTTGCACCCGTATATATCCTTACATCTTCTTGTATGCATATTAAGTGTTGACTGTGATGTGGGATTCAAGTTTCTGAATCCATCCCCTTTTTTCTTTCTAATAATTAAGTTTATTTTGCATCATGTATTTGTTGCTTGTTTACAAAATGTTATTTCACTTACTCATAAGGGCATAAGTTAGCATAATTTCCTCTCCCAATAACTTTAATTGCAATAGTTATGGTATCTATGCTACCCATGTATTCAATATAATAGTATGGAATTCTGAATTTTCAGCACTAGAATTTTTCATTTTTTGTGAAAATTTTCTTTTTGTTTGATAATCATAGCGATAAATTATGTTTCATATTAGTAGATTTAATCTGAGTTATTATGTTCTTCTATCTAATACAGTGCACCATTGCAATCTACTCCTGTGTGGGCTCGAGATTTCAGCTCATCAGAGGAGTTAATAACTGAATTTTGCAGAGAATGCAGAATTGTTCGTAAAGGTACTCCCAGCTTTGTCTAACTTGAGATTTCTTTCATTTCGACATATTTGATTACCATCATTTTGAATAATATATATATTTTATGAGAAAAGCCTATAATTCTATTTTTCTTTTTCAACAATAAACTGAGATTTTGTTTTTAGGTCTGGCTGGTGATTTGAAGAAGGCAATGAAAGATGGAAAGCCAATTATAATTGAGGTATCTATGGCGTGTGTATATATATATATATTTGTGTGTGTGTGTTTTTTTTTTGGGGGGGGGGGGCGGGCAGGACGGGATGGGGGGAATCCGGTAGAAACCCGTCTTACACGGATCAATGTTTCTTATTTGACTTATTTGTTGTAAAATCAACCATTAGACGTTAGACTAACATCTCTTATATTTTGATATCTCATAAAATCTCAGCCAATCAAACATAGAAATGTGTATGATTAATCCTTTCTTTACTTTCTAAGGATGATATAAAACTTGGTATTGTTGTAAACTTGTAATCTAAAATTGAAGGTTTTTAATGGGTGTAAAGGGATTCCTTCTCATATATGTATTTGTATGTATTTATGTGTATATTTCTGTGAGGCAGAACTGTCAATTGTACTTATTAACTTTGCTTAAAATGAAAAAGCAGAGAAGCAAGTTTTGAAAGTTTGATAAGCCTTAGTATGTTTGTTGTGCAGTAAATAAACAATTTTGGAGAGCTCATTATCTTTCTTTCTTTCTTGTCATAACAACAGGGAATGCATTTGGATCCTAGCATTTATTTAGTGGATAATGAAAATAAAACACCAAAATCTGCAGAAACCAAAGAGATATACGCATTGCCTGTGGCACTAAATGATAATGCTACGGAGCAAATAAAAAATAATGATGAGAATGATAGTGGTGTTGAGGATGCTGATGGTTCCATGTCCATTAGCTCTAAAGAAGAGATACCTACTTACAATATTCATGCAGTATCAAATTCTATGGAATCCATGGGCCTAGCTGGAAATGTCACTGGAGATAAAGGTCGACCTCTATCATTTGTTACATTTTGATGCTGGTTGGTTTCTTTCTAAGAGTGAAAACACGTGAAGACATTCATAGAGGAAGTCATTCTATATGTCCATTAAGTCTGTTGTTATGCAGGTGTTTCTCTTGGAGAACTGGTGACCGAGATGACTTATGTTGGGAAGAAGTCAGGTCCCCAACCAATAATTGTTCCTATTGCTCTGAAGATGGCTGAATTTGATCATAAGGTTTTGTCATGTTGTTATCACTTTGAGGGTAGTAACTATTATATGCATAAATGGTTCCTGTTTTCACTTGTAGCACATTAACTGTGGGAATTTACTTGGTTGTCCAAGTGTAACAATAGGGTTGGATTATCTCAAGAATGCTCCATGTTGCATTAGCATAGGGGAAAGTGCTGGCAAGATTGAAGCATTGGCGAATGTAATGGCTGTAACTGTAATATTGATAATAAAAATGTACAATAATGATTATGGTTGTCATGATTGTTGTTGTTGTTCTCACTATTATGGTGGTTGTGATATTATTGTTGTTATTGCCATAGAGGTTATGGTCTTGGCAAATTTTATTTTAGGAACTGTTTGAACATGTCTACAGAATTTTGAAAATGCATTGATATTAGAGAGATTGGAAGACTTTACTTTATTGATGTTTGATTGGCCCTTCTGTTTTTATTGGGACAAAATCCCCTATCCAAAATCGTGTCCTAAACTCTGTCTCATACTGCCTCATGAGATAGAGGATTTTGTCCCGTTTATACATTGGAGGAAGAGAAGTCCTCCTTGTTATCTTGTGTATTTCATTATTAAAGTAAATTATAAATTTATAACATCTTTAACCACATGGAATGGGTTGAATTTCTTGAGATGACTGAATTGCATTGATATACTTGACTCATATCAATGTGTGCATGCGTCTCTCTCTCTCCTTATATATAATTTCCTTCCTAACTTCAGAAGCTCAAATGATCTAGTAAGAATTTCTTCTTCTCTGCAGGCCTTACTTGAGGAATGGATCTCTACTTACAAGTTTACTGACAAATGCCCAGACCAGGTATAATGTCTCCTAAATTCAGGCAGAGCCCCTTTTCCCAAGGATACACGTGAAGAGTTGTTTGGCTCAGAATCTTTTCGTTCAAGAAGTAATTTTTTGGTTCTAAAAACATTACCTTTCTACAAGAAAATGCACAACCAAATGGGCTAACTCATGCTTAAAGATCATTTTCTGTAATTAATCTTGTTGATAGTGGTTTACAATTTCTTGTCACTAGAAATAAATTATATTAATAGATGGAATTGAAATTAGTAGAATATAGTGGATAAGGAAGTAGCTATATTTTGAAGGCATTGTGGTGAAATATTTTAGGGGTTTTGGATTATAGGAAGGACTGATACGTGGGCAGAGCATGAAATTTACCCTATTTTGGTGTCTTTGGTGAAAAAAGTAAAATTTTCATGGAAAACTTTCACGTTCGTGCAACTTTTGGATTACTTGTACTAATGGCTTGCTTGTGGTTCTCCAAATTTCAGTTTCAAGAGGTGTGTTTGTTGGAGAAAACAAGAAAATTTTCTTGGACAACCTTTCTGTTCTTGTTACTTTAGGATGAAATTGTACTTATGGCTCTGTTGTAGTCATCTACGTTTCAGTTTCTAGGGATATTATGGTAAAGTAATCCAAGTGTAGAATTGTATCTGAATCTTCAGTCTCAGGCATGATCTAAATTTGTTGATTTACAGGATACTGATAAATTGATAGTCAACTTGAAAACCATACAAGATTATCTCTGCTCGTTCACATCACAGGTATGACCAACTGATTTGCTTCCCCTGTGATAATTAATGTTTAACATTTTCTTTGTCATTTCTTTTCATTAAAAAACAAGACAATCACTAAGTAGTAATTCAATGTGACTATTTTCTTTCATATCTATTCTAGATGATTAGCAAACCTTGAAAGTAATGGAGAACAGGCTAGTCACTGGCTTTGGCAAGTATCACAACAGCTGAAGAATCATGAGTAGTTGAATGTTATATTAATTTTTGATGCACATATCAAAAATTGATTTGGAATTGCATAGTTGGCTTGATCAATGGAACTATGGCTGAAATTTTATCCCAAAAGATTATTAGGTGACATAAATATGGTTTGTTGCAGTATACTGTCTTAGCAAAGTTGTCTATGTGACTTCGATTCTTCTGGGGTATCATTGAGGAAATTAACCCAGTCTATGCTATCTAAGCTATTGATTCTGGCAAGATTGTGGATTACTAATTCTATTTGGGCTTATTTGGTGAGTGGAATGCTTATGTACAAGAATATTTAGTTGAGTAGATTCACTGGTCTAATAGTTAAGAGTATGAAGAGAGAGAGAGAGAGAGAGAGAGGATGAAGTGAGAGAAATTCAGAGAAGAAAATTGTGTATTAGTGGACTCTCCAAAATGTCTATGGGAAAACCCAGTTTTTTCATTTCAACTTAGGCACATTTGCCATCCAACATTTAATGGAAAATGCTATACATGTTTGGTTCAATGAAATGTTATGACATTAATGACTAGATCCAATCAAAATTTCAAAGATCACAAATTTAATGACAGAACATTTTTAAGTGTTATCTGGTCAAGTAATTGCTAAGTGACACATATATTCAATTGGTCAGATTACTAATTACTAATAAAAATAGAGAAAAACACGCAGGACATGGGAATTTTACTAAACAATGGGTTTTAGCCATGTTTCTGTATTTGGTTCTCCAGAGTTTCCAAGGTTGACATGTTCTTCTGTTTCTATGATGTTTCTACAATGAAATGTTTCCACTTCCAGTTCTTAAATAATTAATATGAATTCTCATTCATTGATCATAGTAAAAAACGAAGCACCTTCATCTTATGGTAGGATCTTTACAAGTTTAAGATTACAACACATTTTTTTATTGAAGAAAAATAATTTAATTATCTCCCTTATTGTTCAATTATATATATTAATACCAGATTCTGGTACAGGGCTTGAACGTGGTTAATGTATCAGCAACAGCTTTTCCTCAAACATTAGATTCGCTGCACAGTTATCTTCTCCAGGTATATATATCTTCTAGCCAATATTGTTTTATGCTGATTGCTGAATTCTGCTGTAGATCTGGTAGTTTCTAATGATATTACCTCTGTAAATTTTTGTGCTTTGTTTGAATATTCTCGTATTGTTTAGAATCTTGTTTCACATCTTTTCAAATTATTAAATGACCAAATAGAAAGGAAACAAACTGGATAGAAAGCCACTAAGTATTATTGGATTCAACTGAGTACGAACAGGGTCTGCTTAATTATGCATCAGAGTTACAGAATAGTGGCTAAGGTAAAACCAGAAAAGAAAACCATCCAGGAACTGCTATGGAAGCTTACCCTTATAGAACCAGGTTCTTTGCAAAGAGAGAATGTTTCTCAGCCTTCCCAGTTCCACTCGCCAGATTCTGAATGCCGCTCCTTCTCTTGATAACTCTTCATTTAATCCTGATTGCAACTCCTACCTGGACTTTCTAACTAACTTTGTAGGAAATCAAGCTGATGGTTTCATAGAGGAAAAATAGGAGATAAAATTTTTAAATTTAAATTTGAATATCCTATCCCTTTATTCTAGCAGTTCAGTTATCTTATCCCTTTATTCCAGCAGTTCAGTTACTTTTCCTTAGGTGTATATATATTCCTACCATGTACAGTGTAATACACAATGAGAAATATACTATTTCTACCAATTGACTACATGGTATCAGAGCCGGACCACTTCCGCGCTCTGTAAATTCCCCTCTGAAGCCCTTTCCGGCTGCCCTCCACCCAGCACACAGGCTATTTCCGCCAATCCTTATCTTCTTTTTGAGATAACTCCTCCAGCCTCCATGGCACGTGAAGCAAATTTCCTTGCTGTTCCTGCCAGCTCCACGGAGCCTCCATTCCACACCATCACCAATCACCGACTGAATGGTAGTAATTACCTTCAGTGGTCGCAATCAGTCCTTCTCTATGTCAATGGCCGAGGAAGAGAAGACTACCTTCTTGGCCTTGTTCCACAACCTGACCCAGCAGACCCCCCATTCCGATCATGGAGGACTGAAAATCATCTTCTCATGTCATGGCTCATTAGTTCTATGAATCCAGAAATTGGAGAGAATTTTTTATTATACAATACTGCTGCGGAAATCTGGGAAGTAGCTCAAGATACATATTCCAGCAGAGACAATACTGCTGAACTCTTTCATGTTGAAACCCTTCTCCAAAATCTCCAACAAGGTAACTCCACAGTCACTGCCTATTACACCAATCTCTCACGTTACTGGCAACAATTGGACCTGTTTGAAACTCATACTTGGAAATGTCTTGAAGACCGCACCCAATACAAACGCATTCTGGAAACTCGACGCATTTTCAAATTCCTCATGGGACTTCACCCTTCTCTGTATGATGTTCGGGGAAGAATTTTGGGTACCAAACCCTTACCAATCCTGCGCGAAGTATTTTCTGAAGTGCACAGAGAAGAAAGCCGCCGCAAGGTTATGCTTGGTTTTCCCTTCGACCAATTTGTCAAGGAACCTGAGCCTATTGCCCTGGTTGCTCGAAGCTATCCCAACATCCTAGGGGACAGCAAGCCACAGAAACCCAGACCCTGGTGTGATCATTGCCAAAAACTGGGTCACCTCAAAGAAAAATGCTGGAAACTTCATGGAAAACCAGTTGACTGGAAACCAAAATCCTTTTCCGAAAAACAGAGCCATGCTGCTACTACACAGAGCCCTGCTGTCACTACGGCTCCATTCACAACAGACCAGCTAGAGATGCTTAAACAACTATTCAGTAATTTTGGCCAAACCACCCCATCCCTTGCCTTGAATGCTTCCGCAAATCCACCTAATTGGATAGTTGATTCTGGCGCTTCCGATCACATGACAGGTGATATCACTTTGTTCTCTCAATTCCACTCACATCCAAATATGGCAAGTGTTCGTATTGCCAATGGCAAATGTGCCAAAGCTGATGGTTATGGTAAAATTGTGATTTCACCCATCATTCAGCTCACTAATGTCTTGTTTGTTCTTCATCTTCATTGCAATTTAATATCTGTCCGCAAACTTCATCAAGAATTGAAATGGCAAATTAAGTTTGATCATCAATGTAGGAATCCGGGAAGATGACTGGATGTGCTGAACTGGACTCCTCCACAGGCCTTTATCTCCTCAAACAACACCCAATCCATCAATGTCACACCACTCAGATATCACCTCCAAATTCCAGCACTGTTGACACCATCCATTTATGGCATTCTAGATTAGGACATCCCAATTATATGTATCTCAAAGTGTTATTTCCTTCACTATTCAATAAAACAGATCTTCACTTACTTCATTGTGATACATGTCAATTGGCAAAACATACCCGCACTCAATTCAAACCAACTCCCTATCAGCCCTCTTCCCCGTTCTTTTACATGGAGACATTTGGGGACCCACAAAAATCCCAAACATTAATGGTGCCCGCGGGTTCCTTCTTCTAGTTGATGATCATACTAGACTAAGTTGGACCTTCCTCATGAAAAATAAATCCGAAACATCCCAAATTTTCCAGACCTTCCATAAACTCATTCAAACACAATTTCAGGCCCAAATAAAAATCCTCAAGACAGATAATGCTCGTGATTTTTTCAACCAGTCCCTTGATTCATACCTCCAAACCCACGGCATCATACATCAAAGTTCTTGCGTTGATACACCTCAACAAAATGGTGTAGCTAAACGCAAGAACCGCCATCTCCTAGAAGTCACCCGTTCCATACTAATTCACTCAAATGTTCCCAAACAATTCTGGGGAGAAGCCCTCTTGACTACCACCTATCTCATCAATTGGTTGCCATCCAGAATTCTGAATTTCCAAACACCTATAGACACCCTTCTCCAACAATACCCTAACTCTCACCTAGTCTCTAAAATTCCACTTAAAACCTTAGGCTGTACCTCTTACCTTCACCTCCATTCACACCAACGTGGTAAACTTGAAGCCCGTGCCCTTAAATGCATTTTTCTTGGCTACTCACCCAACAAGAAAGGTTACAAGTGCTACTGTCCAGCCACCAAAAAATTCTATCATTCCATGGACGTCACTTTTATTGAACACCTCCCTTTCTTTCCCAAGACTATGCATCAGGGGGAGAACACATCCTTGGAACCAGCAGCTTGGAAAAATCAGTCCATACAACCAACCATACCTTACACTCATGATCTACCTGATTTGTCACACAACCCCGAGACCTCAACTTTCAGTCCCAGCCACCCAGAACAGACCAACAACTCACAACATATCCACCCAAAACAGATTAACAATGACCCACCGGCTACTAACCCAAACAGCTCTACAACTCACCCACTCATATATTCCAGGAGAACTAAAAGGAGTATAGTTTCACACATCCAAGAATCTGCCCCGGATCCTATTATTCCAGAACAAATACAAGGTGATAATTCTGTTATTCCCCATACAGCTAGCATGGAAAATACAGAGGAACCACCTGATTTACATTGGCCAATTGCTCTGAGAAAAGGAAAACGAAGTGGCACCCAGCATCCCATACAAAGTCACATGTCATACTCTAATCTATCTTCCACATGCTGAGCATTTACTTCCACCAAAGACAAAATTCCAATTCCACAATCTGTCTATGAGGCTCGTAAACATCCTAAATGGGGAGAGGCCACCATATCAGAAATACGGGCTCTAGAAAAGAATAAGACATGGGAAATTACTGATCTACCTCCAGGGAAGAAAAGTGTAGGGTGCAGATGGATCTTTACAATAAAACAGACAGCTGATGGAAGGATAGATAGATACAAAGCTCGGTTGGTTTTCTCTTGTAGCCAAATTGAACACCATTCGGGTAATCATTTCTATTGCAGTAAATTGGAATTGGCCTCTACTACAATTGGATGTCAAGAATGCATTCCTAAATGGCGAATTGAAGGAAGAGGTATACATGTCCATTCCTCTAGGTTTTGAAGGAAACTTACAACCCGGGAAAGTGTGCAGATTAAGGAAGTCCTTGTATGGACTAAAACAATCTCCTAGGGCATGGTTTCATAGATTCACTAAGGTTCTTAAACAGGATGGGTATCACCAAGGAAATGCTGATCACACTTTATTCACCAAACACATGACTGGAAAAATCTCAGTGCTTATTGTGTATGTTGATGACATAGTTCTTACAGGTAATTGGATGGAAGAAATTACTAGGGTAAAGAAACTACTGGCTGCAGAATTTGAA
This sequence comes from Bauhinia variegata, assembly GCA_022379115.2. NCBI lineage: Eukaryota > Viridiplantae > Streptophyta > Magnoliopsida > Fabales > Fabaceae > Bauhinia > Bauhinia variegata. The sequence goes on along the minus strand of CM039434.1, from coordinate 10,332,560 downwards.
ATCAAAGACATGGGACCTTAAGGTATTTCCTAGGAATGGAAGTGGCTAGATCACAACAGGGAATAACCATTTCACAAAGGAAATACGTCCTGGACCTCCTTAAAGAAACCGGTATGCTTGGTTGCAAGCCTATGGACACGCCTATGGATCCAAACATCAAACTGATATACGACCCAAAAGGAACCTCAGTTGATCAAGGGAGATATCAACGGTTAATGGGGAAACTCCTTTACCTGACCCACACTCGGCCAGATATATGCTTTGCTGTGAGTATAGTAAGCAAATTTCTAAGTAATCCACAAACTCAACACCTTAATGCAGTGTACAGAATTCTCAAGTTCCTTAAGAAGGACCCAGGAAAAGGTTTATTTTTCAATAAAAATGAAAATAGAAACATTGACATATATACTGATGCTGACTGGGCAGGATCTCTTACAGACAGAAAATCAACATCTGGCTACTGCAGCTACGTTTGGGGTAATATTGTGACATGGAGAAGCAAAAAACAGCCAGTTGTGGCACGCAGCAGTGCTGAGGCAGAATTCAGGTCTCTATCTAATGGGATATGTGAAGGCATGTGGCTGAAACGACTCCTAACAGACCTGAGGATTACTCAACCAGCTCCTATAAATGTCCTATGTGATAATCTATCAGCTATCGCTATGGCAAAAGACCCAGTTCACCATGATAGGACAAAGCATGTCGAGATTGATAAACACTTTATAAATGAAAAACTTGAAACAGGGATTATCAACCTAAGACATGTTCCTTCAACATCCCAGGTGGCAGACATACTCACTAAAGCCCTATTCAAAAATAAATTTGAAGACTTCAACTTCATGTTTGGGATGCTAAACATCTATCGCTCAGCTTGAGGGGGAGTGTAGGAAATCAAGCTGACCGTTTCATAGAGGAAAAATAGGAGATAGAATTTTTAAATTTAAATTTGAATATCCTATCCCTTTATTCTAGCAGTTCAGTTATCCTATCCCTTTATTCCAGCAGTTCAGTTACTTTTCCTTAGGTGTATATATATTCCTACCATGTACAGTGTAATACACAATGAGAAATATACTATTTCTACCAATTGACTACAAACTCTTCCTCTTTTCCCGCTACACCCGTATTCCTTCTCTTGTAAACTTTCAGAATTCTTGTGCCGTTCAAGACCTCAGGCCCATTTCCAATCTCAACAGTTTCTGGTCTTTCAAAAATCTTTTAAAACAATGAGAAGACGATCTATTAAAATTTGCTGGGTACAGACATGGATTAGTTTCATTACATACCTTGGATATGCATAATAACTTTGCTTGAAGTTGGCTAAAGCATCCAATTGATCCTTGATTCCAATTCGGAAAATGGTACCATTTTCTAACTTGTAATGAGCAGCTAAGACATCTCTTCTATCTAGTTTTGCTCTCTCAGCAGGTTATTGGATTTTACTGTGGCCTTCAACTTTTGGGAATGAATAGACCACATTTTCTAGCAATTTTGGGAACATTCTCCTCTAGAAATCCATGGATTAGATGGTTGGAAGGATAATTATCCAATTTTGGGAGGTCAACTTTGCTTTGATGCATATGTTTCTCTAATATCTTCCTATAATTTATCATTATCAAGAATTCTTAGTTGGCTTTCTGATAAACTGGCATAAGAGAGTGGCTTTGGTTTGAAATTGACATAGTAAAATAGGTTATTTACTCAGTCCTGAGATTATTTTTGTAGGCCTAACATGATTGGTTGGATCTGAAAATTTTGGCGTCTAAACATCATTATTGGTTTGTAAATGCTTCAGAAAACATTTCCTTGACATCATAAATTCCACTTGTTACCCTAATAATTTGATTTCTTTTAGTGCATTGAGCAAGGCATTTCAGCAGACTCAACTGAAAATGATACACCATTAGCGCCAACATAGTCAATATAATGATTCTGATTTTGAGACAGGTATGACTGCCATTAATTTTTTCCTTAGACTTCTCTCGTCTAAAGCAACAAATTTATAAAGTGCAATTTAAAAATCATTGAAGGAGTCAGTAATTCAGACTTCCTAAACTGATTCATAAAAATTCAAGTTCTTGACTTTTTCGTCAAATGATCATCCCAGCATATTTTATTCTCAGGTTCATACTCATTCTTGTGAGCTGATTCTGTTTGCACTATCTGCATGGATGAAACGGATTGTTCAACTAGAGAAATAAGGTTTGTTGTATCTCTTAATTAAGATGTTACACCGATTATCTCAGCATTGTGTATGCTGGCTAAGCTTTACACAAGATTCAAGCTTCTTTGTGATGACTCTAATTCTCTGAGGTCTGTTACCTAAAGCTATCTGCATAACTGATGGTTGCAAGCCTCTGATGACAATCTGCTTTGACATATTCAATAGCTCATTGTATAAGATCATGGCTTGGGATAGGAAAGCAGCATGATGGCCTTGGACAACTCATAATTTGTCAATTTGTAAACTGTTTCTCTACTAGAAGTAGTTGTATAATTATGCAATTTGTTTTGAGGTCATCAAACTGTGACTTTGCATTATGGCTTTACGTTGATAGCATAGAACAAAACTTCATATACTTGTCATTGTCTAGAGACCTTACTTTTGCTCCACATTTCCTCTGAATTTCATGTATTTGATAATATCTTTTATTTGTGTTGTTATATTTGTTGTTGAGCAAGACAAAATCCATTTTCCTCTTTGCTTCTTTAGATCCAAATGAGGAAAGCGTTCAAATTGGATGATGGAAAAAAGATTTACAACGCAAAGACAATTTAGTGTTTCACTAGAGTTTCAACCATAGTATGGGCTATAATATCTATCTTAATTAAATTTTCTCTATCCACTTAAATATTTATCTTTGTATAATTTGTTTTACCTATTTAAATATAATATTTTCAAAATTTAAAAGGATATAAAACACAAAAAAAAAAAAAAGCAGATAGGATAAAAAAAAATTCACATTAACATATGCAACTTTGAGTTATATTGTTTGAGTCTAACTCAAAAATACAAATCTGACGGGGATCTTACTATCTCTAACAAGAACACCCTCTTTTTTATGTGGAAAAGGTAGATAAGGTAGTAGGTGACTTTATGAATTAAATAATCTAAATTTAAGTCTAAATTTTTTAGGCTATAATTTTAAGTTTCGGTGAAATTTGAGATATTATTTTATAACATTGTAAAGATCTTTTAAAGACACTGTCATGGACATGTGAGGCTCTTTAGTAATAAAAAAAAATTCTAAACAAAATTATCTAAGATAAAATAACAGTCCATGCTTGACATCGAGATCATTTTTAAAAATAAATTTAACAATTTTTAAAGACTCTAAACAAAACTTGTCTAAGATAAAATAATAGTTCATACTTGATATCGAAATCATTTTTAAAAGTGAATTTAACAAACTTTTTTTTAAAATATGCTCATTTTTTTTTTTTTTTTAAAGTCATTATCTTTTAAAGTTAAAAATTTTCTTTTTGAAGTTATTACACGTAAGTTTTTCAAAATGACAACCTTAGACAAGATTTTCCAATATTCTTTTCGTGGTTGATGTGCATTACCTCCTTAACTCTTTGTTATAATATTTTTGAGAAAAAAGTAGATAATATATTTCTAGTCCTTTTTCCCATAATGCATCTCTCTCTTTTAACATAAAATAATCAAATCCCAAATCTTATAAATACTGTTTAAATATCTCATTATTAATTCATAAATATTGGCTTCCTAATGCTTCTCTTTGAATGCATGGGAAAAGATATGAAAGAGAAAAAGAGAGAAACAATGCTTATTATTTTTAAGACTATTTGATGATGTAGAGATTGAAACTCTTATAAATATTATATTTAAAATTCTCCAAAATTTACATAAAATAAGATCTGGTTGATTCCTAATTGAAGGGAGAAAAACTAATCAGCAGAAAAGGAATTTGTTATGATTTTCTTTTTAATAAAAGTATACATTTAATATATGTTATAATTAAGACATGGCCTAAAATGACTTCAAATCTCATAATCCCAAAGGTCTTCAATTGACTTATAGGGACTTGTAGTTTCATTCACAAGAAACTCTCCTCTCATGATCTTCCTTTCTTCTAACTGGTCAAAATCAAACATGTCTTCATCTTCCAATCTCAGACCAAATGATCCAATGTTTTCTTTCATTCTTTCTTGATTGAAGCTCTTCACAATCACACTTGATCCCTTTGATAATGCCCATCTCAATGCAACCTTTAGAAATCACAGGACAACAACATTAGAATCTATTGAACATTTTAATCCCAAATTGAATGTCAGCAACAATACTGTATTGGAAAAAGTTGTGTGCAAATTTTTTTTTTTTATGTACACTCGTACGTAAAATATTAATTTTAGTTTATTTGTAGAAATTATAAAAAATTAAAAAATATATTAAAAAGTGCAAAAAAATATATATATGTATAAAAAGATGTGTATATAATATGTTTATACTGTATTTTACCTGAGCTGAAGTTGCTTTGTGTTTGAGAGCAATAGATTGGATGATTGGGTGATCTACCACAGCCCTTGATCCCCATAGATTCCCTGGCCCACCAAGTGGTGAATAGGCACTTACATGGATCTTGTGGTGCCCACAAGTCTCTCTTAGCTTTCTTTGCCTCCACAGTGGATGCATTTCCACCTAATCAACACCCATAGCATTAAATATTACAATTATTGCAATTGTTAAATAGGATAGCATATTAAAAAATAAAATAAAATATTATTTAAATTACTCACATTTCAAATTATTATCATATTATTTATATATTTTAATTTTATCAAATTTGTTATTCACATTTTAAAATTCTTATCAAATTTTTATTTTGAATTTTTTTAAAATATTTAAACCGTCACTAAATTTATAAATAATTATCATTATTTATAAGTTTAAAAAATAAAATTGATAAATTTAAAGTAAAAAAATAAAATTTATAAAAATTTTAAAATATGAGAAATTAATATGATAAAATTAAAATGTAAAAGATTAATTTTATAATAATTTAAAATATGATAAACACAAATGATATTTAACTAAAAAATATTATTTCCACTGATATTCACATGCATAAATCCAAGTCATATAAAACCTTTTTTTTTACAAAAAAAATAAATAAATAAAATTCACATGCACAAATTAGACCTCAAGCAAGATCTGTGCTTTATAGAAAAATGTTTTAAATAGAAATAACATTGATATTACTCATTGGTTTATTTATGTACCTGATTAACAGCAGGAGGAGTGGAAGCAAAATCTAATAGGCCTTCAATCTTCTTGCTTGAGAAATTGCTTACTCCAATACACCTGCACAACCCCAATTCTAGGCATTTCTCCATTCCAGCCCAAGTGGTTTCAAGGTCAAGTTTCTCAAAGTCATCTTCATTAGGCACAGCATAGTTCACCCATGGCTTCAAATTCACAGGCCAGTGCACCAAGTACATGTCCACATATTCCATCCCCAAATTTCTACGTTGCATTCAATTTGGAAAAAGAAGGGAAATCACTACATTTGTCCCATTCTTGACAAAAAGTTTCACTTTGTCCAAAATAAATGTATAATGGTAAGACATATTTTATTTCGTATAATCGTATTTTTTGCATAATTTATTTTTAATTAATCTAAAAATTATAAAATAATATTACATGAATTATTAATTTATGAAAAATAAGTTTTTTAATCAATTAAAATGGGATAGAACAAGAAATAAAACGGGACATGAGAGACATAGAAAGGATCATGGTGAAGACTTGCTTACCTTAAAGTTTGCTTCAACGCAGAAACAGGATCATGGTGATCACTGCTCCACAGTTTGGATGTTAAGAAAATCTCTTCTCTCTCTACACTTCCTTCAAAGATTGCCTCATTTAAGGCATTGCCCACTGCTGGTTCAGAACCATATATTTTTGCTGTATCGAAATGCCTATAACCCATCTGCATATATCGACCAAATCAGTAATCAAAAGGCAAAATACAAATTAGAAAAAAAAAAAAAAAACAGAGAAAACCATGTTATTTCACTCAACAGAGTTTTCCTTTCCTTTTTCTATGATTTATACGTATTTAATGCACTCTATCACTCAATTACACACGTGTTTACATTTTAACCGACAAGACACATCAAACACAATAAAAAAAAAACTTGAAGATTATTAGATTAAATTATTTCTGATGAGTTGGAAACTTGTTTACTAATTACTTCTATCTTAAATATAAATTAATTTAATATTTAAAACATGTGAGAATATTTTAAATATAAACTAAAAAAAGAAAAATAGTTTTAAGACAAAAATATTATAAGTTAGTAAGAAAAATTAGCTTTATACGGTTCGAACTAAATTAGATTATAATCAATCTGATATTGGGCACTGATAATTTTGTAAAGAAAAAAAAAAAAGAAAAGAAAATACTATAACTAGGTGCTGTACCTTTAGGGCATTGTAGATGGCAAGTTCTGTTGTGTTCCTATTGTTTGGGTAGGAATAAGTGCCAAACCCAATAAGAGGCATTCTAATACCATTGTTCAAACGCACTTCCTTGCTCCTCATTCTCTCTCTCTCTCTCTCTGGGTTTCTTTTGTTTGTGTTTAGCTCTACTTGCAGAGTTGCAGTACAAATATATATGGCTCTCTATCTACAGCTATGTATATATAGGCACCAAAAGTCAATAAGCTTAGTTATATATAAATGACTTGGTTTAAGATTTAAGGGTGTGATTGTGCACATGCATAAAATAATATATATAGACACTAAAAGTCAAATGATGCAGAAGCTAAAGAGGAGACGTGCAAGAAATGAGCATAAATTATCAAGGCATACAAATCAAAGCATGAGATCTTCCATGTCTCTAGGGATTCTATTAAATGCCCCTAACCATCATCCATTGCTAGTAATCTTCTATTATTCTTTACCGAGTTTAGGGACAAAATTGTCCGTCCAATTACCTACCTGTCTCATAGGTTGAGATCGGTCAAAGTCTAACTTGTAATTTTATTTTATTAATTTTTGATTAATCTCAAAACCATAAAATGAAATTTAAAACAAATTATAAAACGGACAATTTTATCTTGTAAGTCTATACTATGAACATATTATATTTTCTCACGTAATTTATACAAATTTCTTTTTTCAATTTTGACTTTGACTTTCTCTAATAGATTTATTGACTTCCAACTCATGAAAAAAAAAACTAATCTCTGACTTGCATTCATTTGTCAACAAATGGAATATTTTATTCTTAATAATTGAAGTCAATGTTTTTTTTTTAGTATATATAACTTAATTTTGTAGTTTTATAGACCTAACTTGATCTTCTGACATATTTTCAAGTTGACTTTTTTGTTAAGAATTCGATGAAGCAACTAGCATGCATGTTTCTGTTGCTTCTGCAATATCTCAGCCACGAGACATGCTTAAATTAAATGAGGCACTTCAAGATGGCATGACTTATGAGTTCTTACTCTTTTTTATTTTTGATAAAAAAATGCTTATGATCTAGTATTTTCATTTCTATATATAATTGTAACCGGAATGATGTGGATTTATAACTATACTTAAAGTTCTAAACATTATTTCATTCAACTACTAAAAGGCTTGGCCAATCAGGCCTTAGATATCGTTGCTTATATTATATGAGGGTAAACGTTTAGTAGAAAGATTCTATTTTGAATCTGAAATATGGAATTTTTTTTTTTAAATAGAATTCCAGAAAATATATTTTTTAGGATTTTTTTAAATATAAATTTCATTAAAAAAAAATTTACTTAAGGGATGAGATTTAATTTTATCGATCTTTTAAGAATATTTTAAAAAAGTTTCAATGAATTTTTAAAGACAATCAAACACATTTTAAGAATTTTAGGTTTCATAAATCTTAAGATTTATGTTTTTTATGATTCATGAATTTTGAGATTCAAAAATAAATTAATCTACCAAATACCTCTTAAATTTTCCTGCAGATTTTAGCTTAAAATCAGCAAGAAATTTGTCTGGTTTTATATGATTCATTCCGATTTGATTTTAAAGCATAATTGATTTTTATTTTTTTTAATGTATTTCAAACTAGCTAGGTCTTTAGTTCCTAATTGAACCGGTCCAACCGGGCTAGTCCAGTCTGATTTTTGAATCACTTCTTTAAACTTGACAACATATGATTTTAGCTAGAATCATCAAAACTTCAGTTAGATCCATATATATCTTGTATATTATAAATAAAATCTTATATACTATTTGCATGATTTGCATATAGACTTCCTATTTCAATCTAGATGCCTGAAATCAACTTTCTTTAAGACAGATTCACCGACTCTTAAAAAAAAAGAGCTAATCTTTGACTTGCATTTTTGTCAATGCATTAAATATTTTATTCTTAATGATTGATGATTGAAGTTAACACAGAGATTTTTAATATATATATATATATATATATATATATATATATATATATATATATATATATATTTTTTTTTTTTTTTTTTTCTGTTTGTTCAGTTTTATACTCCTAATTAACTTGATATTCTGACTTATTTTCAAGTTGACTTTCTAGTTGAAACATGTTGGTTAGCGCATTTCAGAAACCCTTAAATGGAGGACTTCAAGATCACATGACTTATTAGTTCATTGATCATAGCCAAGTTTGGGACATGAACATCATTGATCAGGAAGTCAACATTATGTACCTGAAGACATGGGATTATATACATATTATTTTTGGTGGTTTTGGTTGCGAGTTTAAATTCGAACTCAGAATTTATGTCTTCAGGATGATTTTAGTATGACTTAGCTACAAATTGTTTGAATATAATTACACACATAAAAATTAAACAAAAATAAAAAACAATTTGAAGGGCAAAATTTTCATCGCTATTATTGCAAGAAGATGAGGTAGAAATATTAAAATATTTGATTTTATGCCAAAATCAGTGGCATGATTCTATTGTTAGGCAACATTACTACTAAAATTAGATTAATTAAAGGTTATAAGTTCAAATTTTGAAAATATAACTACGTTAAAACTTAACAGAGTAAACTTAGCAAGAAAAGTTTTAGAGATGGTGTTGTACCCGATGAATATTTCAGGTTTTGCTCTTTTATCAAGCTTATTATGCTTAACCTGAGGCAATGTGTGTAGCACAAACAATAAAGTACTTTTAAAAAAATCTAAAGAAGATTTAAAACCAAAAACCTAACTTCAAAAGGAGTTTGATTTTGCACAACTCATGTAAGAAGTCTATTTTCAATGAAAATAGTTGTATTTTTTAACTTCAACCCAGAACTCTTTGGTAGCTCTTTTTCAAGAAGCATACACCTGGTTGTCTCCATGATTGGTATATTTTTCCTTTTATTCATTTCATTTTATTGAGGAGTATAAGGAGTAGTGAGTTGATGTTGAATCCCGGCTTCTTTACAAAATTGTTGAAACCAATATGCTACATACTCTTTTTCATTGTCAAACCTCAGAAATTGAATGTTGCAATAATTTTGGTGTTCAACATAAGCTTTGAATTTCCGGAAAACCTTAACTATTTTTGAATTGTATCTAAGAAAATAAATCCAGCTCATTTAGGTTAAATCATCGATAAAAATTATGTAGTAAAGACTTCACTTTAGTGATGGAGTTCTTCCTGGTCCAACAAGGTCAACGTGAAGTAAGTTAGAGCTTCTATGTGGCCCTCCAGCTACTTTCAGGAAATGCTTTCCTTGTTTGCTTCTTGAAATGACAAACTTCCTACTTTCAACTAGATTTTCTATTAAGGAAGGAACTCCACGAACAAGTTGATTCTTTAACATGTTCATTTCTAAATGATTGACCAAAGATCAGTTGTTCTTGCTATAACTAGGATGGCACTTGCTCCTCCTTCATTGGGTCAAATGAAAAAAAAAATAAAAAAATATCTTGCTCCTCATCTTGACCATGAACATTTCTTAGCCTGCTGGATCATTGAGTATGTTGCTTTTATCTTCAAAGATAACTTTGAACCCTTCTCAAGTAGTCGTCCAACACTAAGCAAGTTTTAATTAATTTTAGGTACATATAGAATATTAGTGAGAGTTTCTCCTCCTAAGTAGCTTTCTATAACGATTGTTCTTTTTCCTTCTATAGAAACGTGTTCACAATTTCCAATTTTTACCCATTTAACTTCAGTGCTCTCCAATTGCTTGAACAATTCTCCATCATAAGCCATGTGGTATCAATTGACCAAGACTCACTCGAGTTGTTGCAGGAAAAAAAGAAAAGTTGCAACAAAGATCTAGTCTTCTTTCCCTAGTGTGCATCTTTAGCTTCAACACAAGTTTGCTAGATTTTAGCTTTGCAAATTATTACTTCGTGCCCTATGTGGTTGCATTTGATGCACTTTGCATCTAGCCTCTTCCAACATTTGAAATGAGGATTAGTGGGGTTATGGGGTGTGTCACTAGTAAAGATGGGGTCTGCCAAAAGAAATGTCTTGGGGCCGTTACAGAGCTAGCCCAACCTCAGCCCAACTCAGTATGAAATTCATTATGAATTTAAAAAGAAAAAAAAAAAAAAATCTACTACATGAAATCGCATGAGAGAAAAGTAAGTCACTCAAACTTGTTCATTTATCTCTTAATGGTCTTTATCTTCTTTCTATCCATGTCCAGATTCATCAGATCAGGATAAGATTTCAAACCATCATAAATGGCAAAAATATATAAAAATTTGTATGGTTGCCCATTTCATCTTCATCAATAACTATCACAGGCTTGTCCGTGGACCCATAAGTTAATTATTGACTTAAACTTAGAAGAGGTCAATACAAGCCAATAAATATCAGTAAGTATTTTGATTGCAGTAATTTGAGAGATTCTTTGCCTTTATCTCAAGCTAAAGGTAAGATAAGAGTAAAGTTAGTGCAATATATACATCTTATTTTTGGAGTAAATCTAAATACATGAATTTGAATATTTGTAAATTATTTTTAAGCAAGAAAATAAAAATTCAATCTATATTCAAATTATTTATAGTCTTCCTGCAAATTTACTTGAAGGCTACACTGAGTTCTTGTGTGAACTGTCATTATGTTTGAGTTTAGACATGATTATAAGGAGAAAAAATGATGTCTAATCAATATCAATGAAATAAACCATCCTTTATTCTTTGCTTCAAATTGATTTTGTAGCTAAATAATTGTATTCTACGTTTGAGTAATTACAAAGTAAATATATGTTACTTAAAATTTACATATTTAAAAACTTTTGAGAATTTAATAAACGTGTTAAAAAACTACTCATTTTTTAAGGAGATATTTGATACACAACATATTTTTTTTTTAAAAAATTACTAGTATTTAATTTTACATTAAATGTTAATTAATTTAGTTTAAACCAAATAATATCATAAGAATAACATTTTTTTTTTTTAGAATGTTTAACGTAACATGATATTTTTAGTTAAGTTAAAATCTCTTACTTAACATATTTACATGCTTGGTAAACATAACATATTTACTGATTCTGCAAAATTTCATGTCAAGGGATTCGCTAGCTCATTGCACAACTAATGCCTGATTTCATACATAGAATAAAATAGTATAATTAGAATGGGAATAGAGATAGTTTGATAGCACATAGAATGGATTGACTTTCTAAACCATTCTATTGATTAGTGCGCCAATTATTGTATGATAAAATTATAATTATAAATAGTTTAAAAGACTAAGACCTTTACTCAAAAATAAAGATTGCCTCTTTTTTCATAAAATAGAGGGAAGATTGAGGAAAAAAGAAAAAAAAAAAAGAATAAAATGCTGATTCAATATAGCATATATGGAATGTTTATTTCGTGCTTTTTTTTTTTTTTTTAAAAAAAAAACCAAACTTAAAATCTTTGTTCCATGGAGTAAAGTATGGAATAAAATCACAATACTGCGAATGTACAAACGAACCATAAAAGTAACTAAATAATCTACATACAATTAATATTTATGTCATCCTTTGGATTTTGTGTTCATACCCAAAGTCTTAACAAAATTACTTTTTTTTTTTTTTTTCAAACCACAAATATTCAGAATCACATTTGATAGTGATTAATTCAATTCAAATCAAATAAGATAATGAAAGTAATAAAACTCTTTCTGCTATTTTGTTAGAATTGAAAATAATAGATTAAATACCTAAAATTAATATTGTCCAATTCAAGCTATATCTCTTAATTTAATTGTTCAATCAATAAAATTTAACTTCTACAATAAATAAATCAATAATATCAATCCATTCAAATTCCTTCAAAATCACTTTTCTATGAGAAATTACTTGGAGAAATAATGCATTTTCTTATAGTACTCATAAGAAAAATTTAAGACACTAAATTTGATCTGGTGATGAAAAATTTAAATAGTATGTTAAAGGTACGAAGTTCAACTATCTCTTTTTAACATAAAAGATAAAACATATACATCAGCATGCATACGCAAATTAACAAGCACTCCAAAATATCTAGAATCATTACTCTTTTTAAGTCATATAATTAGTCCTACTTGCTATATATGTCACATTTAAATGTTTTTTCATTTCTTGGAGTGGACGTCCCCCTTGTCGTGCATGCATCTCAACTATAAAACTCCATTGGTCATTGGCTCTTTCCCCACACCAAACCAAAAACCTCAAACCAAGTTTCCTCAACCCTTCCATCTCCAAACCTCTTCACTTCAACAATGTCTATCTTCCGCCAGTACACCAGAGACGACTCATTCACCAACATCGGCAATGTCCGGCAAATCATCCCCTTTCTGAAGGAATACCAGATCGCTCTGGCATTTGCTAGGGACTACGATGTCAAAGACAATCCCACCAATGGAAACTTCACACCCTATTGGAACGTAGAAAAAGTCACTCCCGCTTCAATCATTCAATTCAAGAAAGACAACCCAAATGTGAAAATCAATGTCTTGATAAGCATTGGTGATCGTGATGCCAAGTTTCCCTTTAACCCTATTGACAGAGATTCATGGATTTCCAATGCAACCAGGTCCATCAGAAACATTATCAGAAACAACTTCCAACTTGTTAGGAACATTGTTGGAATTGGCATTGATGTTTACTATGAACACATTGAAGATGAAGATTTGTTTGCCTTTTGTATTGGGCAACTTATAAAGAAACTGAAGGAAGTTCAAGTAATCAGCTTTGCTTCCATAGCTCCATCTTTCAATCTCCAGACACATTACTTCAAATTGTACCAAAAGTACAGTGACTTCATTGATTTGGTTGATTACCAATTCTACAATGAAGTGGAGCCTATACCTAATCCTGCAAGCTTGATTAAGCGCTATGAAATCATAGCCAGCAAGTTTTACCCCAAAGAAAAGCTCTTGGCAGGGTATAGCTCTGTGAGGAAGGATTGGTCTAAGCTTGTACCTATTGTGTTCTTTCTTGGTGGCAGCTTCCTTGTGGTGACCAATCTAGCTCAAGGTGCTTCTATTTGGGACATTGAGTTGCTCGCCTCCGGTTGGGGGCTGTTGCCATTCGGTGTTGCAATGGCACGGGAACTACCGGAGTCGAATACCTTGTCGAAAAAAGATGATTAATTTAACAGATCACTGGCTGGTGAATAATGATATCTTAATCCATGGCATATGTGTGGTGAATATATTATGTGTATCCCTGCTATCCCAAGCTAATGTGCCATCATTAATTATGTAAAAATAAAACCTGTTGTCTGGTTATGTTAGTTAATATTATCATGTAATATCTGAAGGAACAAGACTTCAATTATGTTCATTTGCTTGTTTGATAGATGTTATTCAATCCCTGCAATTCCAAGCAATAGTATCTTTTACATGGTTTTGTTATAGTAAAGTATGTGGGATATCTAAATAAATCAATCTCATGTTTAATTGTTTGTATTGGCTGCTAGTTATGTGTAAAATCACGACTAGGCTTGTGGTAATTTGTTGGGGAAAATTAGGTAAGCTCCAACTTGAGAGGTTAATTTGACAAAGTTATAGTGTAAAATTTGAGTAATACACAGAAAAAGAGAGAAAAAAAAAAAGTTTAAGTAGTTAGACCCAAGTAAAGGTCAAGTAATAATTCTTACACGTAATGAAGAGAAAGGGTTCATGCAAATTTAATGCAAAAATATAATAACTTTTTAATTTATGAGTCTTGTCGAAATTCATTTAATTTCATGCGTATATATGTATAGTAGAGTATTACATTTCTTGGAGTATGAACAATACTATTCTAATATAATATCATGATATAATATGGCTTGAAAACGAATCTATTAAACTTAATTATAAATTCATATAAATACATACACACACGTACATATTTAGCAGCAAAGCTAGGATTTCGGTAAGGAGTTGAGATTAAAAAAACTAAGATTTGGGGATCAAATATAAGTTTTACAAAAATTTTGTAAGGCTTAGATTTATAATGACTATATATATTTTTTTATTTTATCTACGAGTATTTTTACTTTATATTAAAAATGAGATTAATTTTATTTTAAAAAAATAATTACAATTATTTTCACTTTTAACATATGTTTTTGCGTAGGCTTGAATCTCTAATATTGGAGAAGCCCTCAAATATAATAATTATATACGTCTAAAGAAAAGTTGAAAATTTTAGGAATCCACCCTAAACTCCTTCCCTCCACCAATGCACTTATGTACATACATATATGCAGAGACAAAACTACAGAGTTAAATAAAACAGTCGGCCTCAAGGGGGAAAAAAAAAAAAAAAAGAAAAATTCTTAACATATACTATCTACTTACTCCTTTTAAAATTTCCACAGTATCTCATTTTGCCCATGGTAAATTTTACCCTTGCTCAATTATTCTAGTTCCATATGTGGTATTGACATACATATCCTGCCTATTAGGATATATTACTTTTCAATATATATAAAAGTGTGATTTTATATATTTTAAAATGTATATGCCTCAAAATATATTTTTTGTTTTAATAATTCTTCAGAATATTAAATTTATATATATGTAGGTTTTCTTTCAGAGTTACGACTTGTTAGGTGT
This sequence comes from Bauhinia variegata, assembly GCA_022379115.2. Classification (NCBI taxonomy): domain Eukaryota; kingdom Viridiplantae; phylum Streptophyta; class Magnoliopsida; order Fabales; family Fabaceae; genus Bauhinia; species Bauhinia variegata. Next base: position 10,317,536 of record CM039434.1, on the reverse strand, counting down.
TTCACAACTGTGAGAGTATACTCAAGTTTGAATGGAGTGCTTTTGCCTTCAAAATTTCTAACTAATAAATGATGAGTTTTGGAGGAGACAGTCTTACGAGGGACTGCTTACAATTGTCTATGAGAAGATTTTTAGGTCTCACTTTAAAATCATGTCTTTTAAATTAAGGTATTGAAATGAAATCATATAAAAGTAATTACTTTTTTAAAAGACGCAATACAAAAAGTCCCAGAGTTACAAAATCTAAACCAAAAGACACAAACGTGGTTATAACACCTTTTGAAAATATTACTGGTGAAAAATTATAGTAGTTGATGAAACACTTTCCTTTAAAAAGAGTATATTTTTATTAAAAAAATATGTTTCTTTAATGAAAAGTCATGTTTTAAAGAGTTACATTTTTTTCATAACACGTCTTTTTATTGAGGAATTGTATCCCTTTATGAGACAGCATGACTAATCTTGTTCATAGAATTGAGTAATTGTGGTTATTCTTACCAACATACAATTTTTTTGCAAGTTTGAATCATTAACCTTATAAGGACTCTTTAATAATGTAGGTTAGTTTGCTCACTAATTGAATTACATCTGGTTAACTCTTATCAAGTCTTTTGGTAAAAAGGTTGAACTATGCCAGCATTTTCAATAACAAACACTGGTATAGCATGGGAGTGATGGCATCATTGCTAGTGATTTCAGTAACAAACACAGGCATTGCATCGCACAAGGCTCAGCTGGATATTCAGAATTCATTGCGTTTTATTGATGTCCCTGCATTTTGAGGAAAACGCTGGTAAAGGGAAACCTTCACTTGCCGTTTGCCTCAAACACTGCTATTTTTTTACCGACATGATCAATAATAGATATAAAACCTATCCCCACCATTCTCATAATATCCCCACCACTCTCATAAGAACTTAAAGTTTTTGAAATTAATGGATCATTTCATAATATAGTTTTAAAGCCTCAATGACTTTACAGTCAATAGCTTGAATCCCTCCGCTAATACTTTCTTAATAAAATTATAAAATTTTAACACAAAAGATTAAGAAATGCAATAAGTAACTACATAAACAATGCTATTTACAAAATTATCTTCGCTGTAAACTTTAGAACTAGTTAATTTCATTAATGTGCATAGTTAGTTGAGATTGCTGATAAGGATTAACACTAATTAATTGTAAAGAGTAACGTTGGAAAACAAAATTTTATTCTCTCAGATGGAGAGAACCACAGATAATTTGAAAAACTTCTTCTTCCCAAAACTACAGTTAATTTAGAATGATGGGAGTATAAAACATATCTTAAGTCCAACCAAGATATCCTCAACAGTTGGTTACGTTTTCTCAAATGTTGGCAGGTGTTTTTACCTGGGTGTACAAATACATGTAAAGATAAAAACAAAGGCATGTAAAAACTTCTTTTTTTTTTTTTTGGCACACAATTACGTAAAAGATTCATGAGTGTGATCCTCCTAAGAGTTTAGGCTATTTATGTCCAATTTTATGATTTTCGAGTCTTCACATAAAAAATTTTGAGATTTTATAACTAAACGATTATGGGATGGAGCTATTTTTAAAAAAAATTAAAATTAAATTGAAATTTAATCACATATATGGTATAAATATAAATATGTGATATAAAGACGTGGTTGATCAATTACATTAAAAATTGAGTATCTATGTTTTCATCTATTTGCATTTAGCTGAAAGATTCTCACGTGGGGGGGCTACGTTAATGCTTCAAACCCGAAGTATTTTCATAAGCAAAGGCATTTTGAATATAAAATTATGCTTAAATCATTCTTTTTCTCTTTTATCAGTATGCGAAATTATTCTTAAACTTTAATCACTCAAGACTTTCTGTTGAGTTATTTCTTAACCAGTTTTAGAATATTGTGCTGAGACTCTTTATATATATATATATATTGATATATATCATCGATATTTAATATTGTATTAAATATTGATTAATTTAATTCAAATGAGGTAGGAATATAAAAACAATACTTTTTTTTATTAAGTTTTAACACAATTATATTTTTAAGACTTGAATATATAAATACATGTATTGTTTGTATATATATATTCAATGTATATATGTATGTATTTAAAAAATAAAATTGTTTAAAGTCTCCAAAAATTTCTTATTTCTTTCAGTTGTCTCTTTATTGTTTAATACCGATCTCCATAAATATCTTTCTCCCACTCATGCCACAACAGCAAAAGGCATGAATTGTGTACGCTACGTTATTAATCACTCAACAGCATATCACCCTTGTATTATTATATGGAACCCCAGCTATCCCTTTTATTTACATTAGCGATTTCGTCTCCTTGTTATAGATATAACGATGTCTTCAAAACTTTTCGTCAATTTGAAGCTTTTCTTGTATGATTTTTTTTTTTTTTTAATGGAGTTGATTTGAAGCTTTGATTGAAAAGAAATTTAATAGCTACAAATAGTTAGTTTAATTAACAAAAATCTAATTTATAAATTTTCTATAAGTGCTTTTTCAACTTTAAATTTGCTCTAATCTTTATAAATATTTTTATAAATGTTTTCTTTCCACTCATGATATTTCCCATTGTAACCACAACAAAATCAATTCCTTTTTACACAATTTCTTTTGTTTTGTTCCTTGCAGATTAAGCCCAACTTATTTAAGCTTGGATACTAGGTCGATTGATCTATTTGGTAGAAATAAAATTTAATTTACATCAAAGTTTCTTTGACCAAACAGTTACTATGACATTCTCAAATAAATTGAAATTTTAGAACAACATCAATGCTTTATCTGCTCTTTTAAGCCAAAAAGATTTTTGGGTGCAAGAATCGGTTCTTGAAAAGAACTATATTGAAACAATATTATCCTATCTCGGGAATTTTTATTCTTTATGCTTTCCCTGCTTCATACAGTGAATATATCTACAAATCAAATTAAAATTTTAAACGTCACGTGGTTATCAATAAAAGTATCAATTCCTCCCCATGTGCATGGTAGTAATTAATTCCTTGTGAATTCAATTTGGAAGGACTAGATCCTTATTTGGTGACTTAATCCTATTATACACATAATTATAAAATTAAAATATTTTTTTATAATCTCAAAACTAATCAAAATTAACGAAACAAAATTTAATATTAAGTGGGTTAGTAAATTTCTCCGTAATTCTAAAATTTTATTTTATTTATTTCTTTGTAGTAAGCTTTTTATTGGCAAACAATACTTTTTTAACTCATTAGTATCTCAACTTCACATTAAAAATATAATTAATCTCATTCAAAGACTAAAGTAATTATATTTATCTCTTTTCAAAACTCTAACTCTTGATATTACAAAAACATCCGAACAATTAAACTCAATTTGCCCAATAATTATGTCACACAATGTTAGTTGGCATGCAATATTACAATTTTAAATAACGTGGAGTTGCATTGTAAGTTAGTATTTCTTTGAGAAAATGGATTGATACAGTAACATAATTCTTAGAGATCAAATTTTGACACGCTCATACTTTGAATAAAACCTAACTATTTTTTCAAATACTTAAAATAATATTAAAAATTTCCGTCTCATTGTATTTATTAAAAAAAAAAAATGTTGGTGTTTCTTTAATGTCGGTCACAATCGTAAATGGCGCTGGATCGATATCCGTACAGATTGCCTTCAAGCGGTTATGGTATGTGGTCCTGCTTCTGTCTTGGGTTCCCTTTCCTAAATAGGAAAGAGTTGTTGAATGAGTAACATTCATGCACCTAAAACAGGTATCATTTAATGTTGGCTGCTGTCTCTTCATGGGGCATTTGATAAGAAGGAATGTAGTGATGCACCTAAAATAACTTAGGGCGCTGACCATGGCGCTGAATCTGCATTCAAAACAAAAGAAAATCTAACTTCCTCATATCTTGCAGAAAATATAGTGAAATAATTGAGAAACAAGGGAATCCTAAATGAATTAATGGCCTATATAATTTTATTTCATAGAGTTATTAATGGAAGAATATTTTGTTTCACACTGTATCCCGTCCTGTTTCTACTAGTAAAAAAAAATTATTAATAATTTATGTAGTATTATTTTATTATATGTTGAGAAAGAGAATATAATAGAAGGCACAAAGTGTAAGAGAAAAAATTCGCTCCTAGTATAAAGTGATTAATATTCATGCATCTAAAATAGATTAAAATTCGTTGTTTCAATTTTTTATGTTATTTTTTTAATTAATTGAAAAATATAAATTAATATTGTTTGTTTCACCTTTTTATTTTTTTAACTAATTTAATGTAAATATATATATATATATATATATATATATATATATAACAACATATTTGATCCCACCTAAAATAGGCGTCATTTAATGTCGGCTAGTGTCTCTTCTCGGGGAATTTGATCAGGAGGGAAGAAGTGATGCATGACTAACACATAAATATTTTTTGCATTTGTATATTTTCTTTTACTATTTTGTTTTTGGAATTTATAGATTCTTGATTGAATAATTTGTAATTAAGTGAAAATAAAAGTTAATCATGCCAATAGAAAATCAAAAAGTAAGTAAGAATAAATTTGCTAAATCAATCCCTCCGTCCATATCCATTAAGGTTGTTAAATAGAGCATGCTAACGTGTCACGTTAAGTGATGACATGTATAGTTATTTATGTCATGCTAGCACTTATATTTCATTTTTCTTAGTCTTTCATGTTTTAAAATTTGGCTAAACCACTCATTCTTTTTTTTTAACCTTCTTTCTTTCTCTATCTATTCCTCTTTATTAATTTCATAAGTTTTGCTAATTGAGAGAAGATGAAAGCAATATAGATATGTAAAGGTTGTTGAAAGAACATTTTTTGAGTGTTCCTTTAAGAATTATAAATGATATAAAAGGTTCACGAGTTTTTATATATTTTAGTAATTTTTATGAGATAAATTATACTAAAGTTTTTTAAGGACAAATAGTTATACAACTTTATTGTATAATGTACTTCAAAGAAGTTATTGAAACATAGAAAAACTCCTATGGACTATGTATCTCATTTATGATTCTTAAAAGAATACTCAAAAGATGCTTTTTCAACAACCTTTGCACACTTATATTATTTTCATCTTCTCTCCACTACCAAAACTTATGAAAATTCATGTAGATAAATAGATAGAGAAAGAAAAAAATAAATAAAACCATGAGAGGAAAAAATAGAAGGATTGATGGCCAAATTTTAAAATGTGAGAGACTAAAATTAAGGAAAATGAAATTTATATGCTAGTGTGACATAAATAATAATATATGTCGTTACTTAACATGACACGTTAGCATGCTCCATCTTACAACCTAACGAACATGGACAAAAAAATTAATTTGACGTGTTTTTAAAACATCAAGACTTCATTTAAAAATTTTAATTGTGAGGGACAAAATTATCTAGACCCATGAGAAATTATAATGGGGTTTTACTTATAAATAAACTATATTCAATGGTTTAAGAATTTAGAGTTTAGCATTTTAAGGTTCAAGCTTTTAGGGTTTAGGATTAAATGTTTTAGGATTACTGTTTAAAAGAAAAATTAAAATAAAGAAGAAGAGTCTTAAGGGCACTGTGGAAAATTAATGAGAAAGTTAAGTCTTACTAATTATCTATATTAATATGACTGATTTTTAATGGTGTTTTAATATAAAATGGTGTATTTAATGGGTCTTATCTTATACACTCATGCATAGGATGGAAAAATCAAAATTTTAATAGCAATAGCAAATTACCATTCCTCGAAAGAGCCTATTTGTTTTAGATGTATTTTGTTTTCATTTTAAGTTAAAATAAACTATACCCAAACATACCATGAAAACTGAAAACAACAAAAGTTATTTTTAATGTTTAAGGATTGACGGATGACATTTTTGTAATTGTATTAGCTTTGTTTTTTTAAGAGAAATAGCTAGTGATTCAATAAATATATATTGAAGATGAAACCATTAGGTGTGATATAATTACGAAAGAATTAGTTAGTATTTAAAATGTTTAAGATTCAATTTTTTCTTGTAACAATATATATATATATATATATATATATAATATTGTTATACAGATATTTATTGAAGATCGATGTTGACAAGTGAATCAATATAAAAATAGTTGAAAATGAAAATGAGAAAATAAATAAAAAAATTCATGAAACATATTTTCAAAAAAATAAACACATTTTAAGAAATAAAAATTTAAAACATTTTTACAAGATCACACATACACTAAATTTATATTCCAAAAATAAGCATACAATTCTTGCTATACTGAATTTTCATTTTCACTAACTATTACAGGTATTAATAAAGACACTGCTGGACTAGTACAACGAACAATGAATACAGATAACAACAATAACATATTATAGACTAACCCTTTCTTATAATATCCCATTAATTTCCCCAGCAAGAATATATGAATCACTCTGATTCATCTAGTATTCTTCATAATTGCACTCCTACATATTTTTCCATGATCACTTCTCTCTTTTCTCCAACCTAACCTTGAGACCATATCTCATAAGAAGCACAATTGAAAGGTTTGGTGAAATGGGATGGCCTTCAACCACTGTAATACTATAATTCCATAAAACAGCACATGCGACCATCTTCATCTCACTTAGGCTTAGGTTCTTGCCCAGACAAGTCCTTGGTCCTGCATTGAATGTGATAAACTTGTAAGATGGCACATGTATTATACCTCCATTGCTTGAAATCCATCGCTCTGGCTTGAACTCTAAGTAATCCGCTCCCCACACTGCTTCTGATCTTCCCACTGCATATAAAGAGTACATTACCATTGTGTTTGGACTAATGTGATGCCCACTAGGAAGTGTGTCAGATTTGATTGCATTCTTATGGTTATAAGGAATAGGAGGGAAAAGCCTCAATGCTTCACATATAGCTCCATGCAAATACACAAGCTTTTTGGCCTCTTCCATGCCTATAATCATTTGGTCTTTGTTGCCTTCTTTGGATGCAAAGTTTTCTTTGATCTCTTGAACAATCTTAGCTTCCACAGATGGGTGTGTGGCAACAAGCCAGAAGAACCAAGTGAGGCCTGAGGTTATAGTATCCCTGCCTGCTGCAAGAAGACTGAATGCAGTGTCCCTTAGAAACTTGTCATCTGCTACTTTCCCCTTCTTTTCTTCTTCCATGATTAAAGTAGCAAACAAGTCAAAATGCGGCTTCTCTGAAAAATAATAAGAATTTATTAGTCCAATTTATAGCATATTATCTCAAACACAGATGAATCAATAATTTTAAAAATTTAAACTATTAAGAGAAGGCTCATCAATAATTTAATATTATATTCAACACACCAATGAACACAAAAGTTCAATCCACTATTATTACATGCTGAAAATTGTAATTAATTATAATTTAATTAAGAAAGTTGTATTAGAGAATTTGATGTCTAATTGTGAGGTTAAAAAGACTCTAATATTATATTAAGAATCAATTTAATCCAAAAGCTTAAGATTTTAGAAGAGAACTCATCAATAGTTTTATATATATTCAAGAACAAGTTAAAGAAATACCTGGTATAGATGAAGAACCCATGCTTTGGGGTTCCTCAACTTTCTTCCCCTCTTTGCTTCTGCTTACTTCATTGCGTGCCGATGTTACACATTCATGGAGGAAATGGTCAAGAGTTTTACGTGCTTCTGTCATCTTCTTCTCTGGGCCAATTTGCAGCCATTTTTGCAGCTTCCAGAAGCACTTTGGCACAACGTGTCTGTAGAACATTGTTTGGGAAACTTGATCAAATGCCCTTCTGTACACAAACCTTGGGAAATCAATGGCAAGACACTTGGGATCGAATCCCATAACTATAGAGCAGATTGTATCGAAGGTGAACCTTCGAAACACATCTTGTAAGTTCACTTGCATTCCTCGTTCCTGCACTTGATCAAGCAATGGCAGCAAGCAGCTTTTCACCTTCTCCTGAATGCTTCTTTCAAGTGACAGCTGAAAGTTCCTTTGTCTCATTGATGAATGCATGGTTTCCCTGCTACGTTTCCATTCATCTGCATCAGCAGCAATTATCCCATCTCCGAAAGCTTCGAAAACCTCACGAAAATCTGGCCCTTTGTTGTAGTTACCAAAGTTTTGACTGAGAATGTGGTGCACGTTCATGGGGTCACATGTAACCACAAAGTTCATTTTGGTAAACCAGGGTCCTTTGAACTCCAAAGTACCCCCAACAAGGTCCAAAACACGGGCTGCATGATCATGAATGTTCGACAAATTTCGTAGAAGATACGGTAGCATTCCAAGGAAGGGCCAATTTGTCACGACGGAGTTTTTGTTTAGTCTCCAGTGGCATAGAAAAAGGAAACAAGAAAATGCTAGTAGTATTTCTAAGTAGCCAAGCATGGTGATGATAGTGTTAGGGGGGGAAGGTTCGATTTCTTTTGGGTAGGGATAGATTTTCTTGTGCATAAAGAGACAACTATATAGCCACGGATTAACATTTTTTGTCTAATAATTCGTTTCATTCTTTATCTCCAAAGTAATTAATTTATTATTTTTTTAAACATAGAATCAAATGAGTAATTAGAGTTCCAAATTTATTTTTTTGATTAATTAGAACCTTTAAAATATGAAATGAGATTAACTTTGTTGGCATAGAAATTAATTAAAATATTTTTAAGATTACAACAACAGTTTATCTCACTAAAAAAAGTCAGTTACATAGATTATATGATATCTATCAAAAATCATATTTTTAAAAATATTACTCATAATTCATAATAAAATTCTTTTTTATAACTTCTCTAATATTAATTTTTTATTTCACTTTACATCTTTTTATAGGATTAAAAGACTATTTGATTAATTGTTTTCACTAGCATATTGACTTTCTCCAAACCACTTTAACAGAAGATTTTTTTTTTTAAAAAAAAAAAACACAACTTTAATGATGAGTTATATTGTTAGCGAGGGGTGGTCCTCCTGCAATGATTTGAAGTGATAATGGAGATCTTGAATCTGTTTGTGGGGAAAAGTTTTTTACCAGAGTGACCATACAAGAAACGAAACGTGTATAGTGATAATGCAGAACAGACACCTGTTAGTGCTCTATGTTCTGTCAGATGAGACCCAATATGTAATTACGAATGCCGTTGAGAGTTGGAACTAGAAATCTTTATATTAATTTCATTTTGAATCCCAATGTTCTACTGAAAACAATTATAATAAGAATCATTCACAGGAGGTTGCCCATTGTGGTTTTGGTTTAGAGTTCCAATTAATTGCTGGTGCCTTGCGAGATTCGTGGGAAGATATACTGATAGTCTGCAATTGCCAAAAAAAAATAAAAATAATGCAGTTCTCTAAAGGACAAAGTAGATACGGGAGAATAGAGGCCTAAACTTGAGACTTCAACTTTCTTTTAGAAATCCCAGAATCAATTATGGATCCAAAAATCTATTAAAAGATTTAAAAATAAATTCAAAGTCCAATTATGAAATTTACATATAAAGGTTAAACAAATTTTGAAGGAGGGGCCAAAGCCCTTGCCTAGATTCGTCCTACCTACAATTAACTTCGCATGTGTGTGGTTTTATTGTGTGGTCAAGATCGAACCTCTCTATGAACTTTGATGAATATGCGAAATATAGTTAGAAAAACATAGTGATCAATCATTTAGCATTTATATGTGAAGCACCAAAGTTAGAAAATCTCATTTGGCATGAAAGATGAATGGATATTCTAAAGCAAAGCTACAACCACTCATTAGAAAGTTCAAGGCAGAATGATCTTTTGATTTTAATATCCATTTTAAGGATCATCTAAAAATTAAGTCACCTAGTATGTTATGTCAAAATAATTAGTTCCTTAGATAAGTACAGGAGAGATACATAATTAGTTTCTTCATCAACTTGCATATTAGGATCTATAAGTTCAATTCAGTGGCTTATGTTCAATGACTTAAATAGAAAATGACATATGTTTAATATAAAATGTCTCATATATCTTGGGTTGCATTTCTATTGATAGTTTAAACTTTTGGTATAATAGTAAGCCCCTTGGTCATATCAGAAGAATAAGAATTAAGAATAGTCAATAAAAGTGAACTATGGAGCCACAAGAGTTACAACTGGTTGTGACACTTAAATGTTCAAAGTCTTGCCATTGAATCTGACCCTCTCACAGCTGTTTCCCCCATGATAGTCATCCCTTGGCATTTCGTCGTTGATCTGTGCTTATTAATAATGGAGAGAAGGAATGAAGCAAGAGTGCAACATGCCTATGGAGAAGGAAATCAAGTTGTTGATGCACATGCAAAGAGAGTATTGGACATTAATGATCATCGATCTCATTTTGTATAATTCAATTTCGTCTTTGGTTTCTATCTTGTATGATGAAGACTTTACGGGGACCTTCAGACGATGCCACTTTTTATCTGATTTCATTTAATGGATTTCCATTGCAAAAAAATAAAAAAAAAATAAAAAATTCCATTGCACTAGAAAAAAGGAGAGATGTTGAGAAGCAAATTGAAACATTTTTTTTAACCCTGTTTAAGATTATTTCAATATGTTGTGTCTTGGTTTTCCCAAATATTCACAATGGTATCCAATTAATTTGGAGATGGACTTTCCTTAAAAGATCAATCATCATTTTTTTTTTTATAAAAAAAAAGGTGTGTATATATATAGATGAAATTTTGGATGGATAAGTATGTCTTAAAAGCATTTCTCCTTTTTTTTTTTTTTTTTTTTCTTGTTGGTTGTTTGAGAAGGATGTCCATACCTCAAATTGCAGAATTCGGGAGAATTATGTTCTTAACATATTCTTCTATAATTTTATTATATGACCCCATTTTTGGAGAATAAGTCAGAAATCTCAGATATTATACATATCCAGGACCATTTTATCTTATATTTGAACACACTTCTACAACTTTTATGTTCAACCGGTATCATGGCCTAGCCAAAACAATTTGGGATGCTTAGTTGATTTATCAAGGTATGGGTATGGGGTGCTAGATTTAAAGTCATTTCAATTTAAAGTCCGTCTGCATACAAAGACTTTGGCTCTCTGATCACGTGGTAATGAATGAAAATGCAAAGACCTAGTGGGCACTGGCAGTATGGGTGCAGCTGGAGCTCTCTGTCTTGAAATGACTCTTCTCCATAAGCTTGAAAGAACACAATGGAAGAAGAACATTAAATATGTATCAGATCCAACCACAAAAGGTATTAGAATATAAGTTAAAAGGGCAACCACAACTTTTAACTCTTAGATCTATTGTGGGTTTAATTTATAATTTGATCAATGTATAATAAAACTCATATGCTAATATTATTTTAAGAATTTAACTAAATTAGTCAATATCTAATATGTTGTTGCATATCAGAGCTTATACCAAAAAATAAAAAAAATAAAAAAAAACTTGACATTATATATGTCATTATTCTAATAGAGAGGAGTGTATTATTATTAAGCTGTGAATCGAATTAGGTCCAACATACAAAAATACATAATAGATTGGATGATCAAGGCAGTACAGGCTCCCTTATATACGTGTGTCAACGATTTGATTTATTATAAACTAAATAGTCAAAAAGGAATATTTAGGTGAATAAATAACCTAATATTTATGGAAATTATTTGAAGGTAATCTCGTTATTTCACATCTTAAGACAAAATTACTAGATCGTGTAATTAAGGCGGTTCAAGCTTCATCTTATATTTAAGTCATTGATCTGATTTATTATGAACTAAATAATATGGAGTCAAAACGTATTTATTTGAGTAAATAAGCTACTATTCATCAAATGAAAAAAATAAAATAAAATACAAAGCTACTATCCATAGAAATTGTTATTTGAAGGTAATCTAGTCTGATTTTATATTATCACCTCAAGGAGTTAAATTTATTTTCATTATAAATTATTCTTGTTTTAAAGCTAATTGCAAATTAAGGTGTTGTGAAAATTTAATGTAAATTAAGCTTAAAACAATAGCTAATATTGTGCATACATTAGAGAGAATTATTTACTCTCGGAGTATCACTTTGTCAGTTGAAAAAAAAAAAAAAAACCTTTTCATCAAAATCTATTCTTATTAAAATTGAATTTAAATATTGTGTAATTACTGTTTAACAATAATAATTTCTTATAATTGTTAAATAAAATTGTCTCAATAGTTATAATCTTATTCAATGATTGAAAAATTATTATTACAAAATAATAATTGCAAGAGATTTAAATCCCTATTTACACAAACTTCTTTGTAGATGTGTTAAAAAAAAAAAATCATCATTTTGGACTTAAACCATTCAATTTCCTGTAAGTGCATTATTATGCTCCACCTTCATTTTTTTTTTTTTCTAAAAAAAAATAATAAAAGAAGCTTTAAAGCATAACTCTTCCCTATGTATCTGAAGATTTTATACAGCTTACAAACAAATTGTCAGTGCTGCACATTAGAGTTCATATGATTGGATGCTAGGATTTGGGGTATGAGATATTTTGATAGCCAAATATAAAATTTCTTATCATGAAAAACAATTAAAAATTTCAAAATAAAGAATGTGATAATCAAAACTATGAAAGTTTGGACGACGTTCCCAACATCAGCATGTAAAATATTAGGCACTGCAGTAATTTTTGCACCACCCAATTTTAGTATTTGCACCCCTCCAACCTTTTTTTTTTTTTTTTTTTTCAAAAAAAGAAAAACACTATTTGCATACTCAAATTTATACATCTTAAATTATATATTTATTTATTTCAGTTATAGTGCAAGAGTAATTATAAAAAAATAAAAGATATAAAAAATTAAAAAATAAATGCCCGTATATATATATAGACAAAGTATCACTATTTTTAATATTATATATATATATATATATATATATATATATATATATATATATATATATATATATATATATATATATATATATATATAATATTGTTTCCAAAATACCCTGCTCACTCTCCTCATTCTCGACACAACATTCCAGCAATTAAAAAATCTTGAGACTATAAAAAATGTTTAGTTCCGGAATGTGAAAATTCTAAAAGTGTACCCAAAAAAAATATCCATTTTGGAACTATAAAAAAATTTTCTTAAGAATTCTGAATTAGAATTTCATAATGAATAAAATATGCTTTTACTCCCGCTAAGATTCGAGAAGAATCAAAATGGTCCTCTTTAATTAGAGTGAGAGATCAAGTTAATTTAAACCTGTTTTGATTGACTTTTGTGTAGAAAAAGAAATATTTATAAAAATTTAAATTTTTTTTTTTAAAACAAATTAGAGATATTTTTTTTAAAAAAAGAAATAAAAGTCATTTTGACGAACTTCAAATGACAATAATACTTTTAATTATTATAATTTTAATATAGCAAAAATACTTTTATATTTATGCATTTAAATGTCTTTCTTAATAAAAAATAATTTTTATTTTACTTTTTATTTTAATTTTTTTTAAAAAATTCAATCTAAATGAGTTTTTGTTTGTTATAATACAGTTAAATAATAGATGATATGGTATATTATGTGAACACGTGGACTGCACCTTTGTAAATGTGGACATCGACTGCCAAGTAAGATACTAATGTGACAAGTGTAATTTACTTTTAAGTAATCACAGATTAAACTATTTCATCCTTGACAATTCTTTTTTTTTAACAAAGTCATCACTTTCTACTTCTTTTGCGAAGTGAATCCCTTTCCTCAGAAGGGCAAAATTCTCTTTCTTTTCCTCTGTCACATCCGAAAATTCAACAGGTGATTGCCAAAATACAGCCACCTCGATAACATGAAAAATCTTCTTCTTCGATCATACGACAAAAACCCCGTATCTTGTTGGAAGTGTAAATAGCATTTGATTAATATAACAAATATACCAACAATCATGATTACCTAAATACATAGAATATGTCAAATTATTTCCAGGACTTGTGTTTGTAAAACATAAAAAGATAAAATTGAAGCAGTAGAAAGAAATTAAAATCAATACTTTTAAGCTTCATCACAATTTCTTTTTATACTTATGGGTTTAGGGTTAGAAATACCCAAAGGCCTACGCTCCTCTGACCCCATATGCTGACCCTATATAAAGAGAGAGGCTTATGGAAAAAGGCAATCAAACCTATTTTTACCATTTTGGTAGAGTGAATTTCTTTTTCTATTCAGAGAAATTTTAATTCTAGCCATAAGAGTCTGGCCAACCAACATCAAAACCTACCTTAGATATGAATGAATACCTTGTTGACCAACCAACAATACTATTTCAATGACCAGTCATTTGATTTCTCTATAGTTAGATTTCCTTTATTTCAATGTTAAATATATCTACAAAAGGCAAACTTGTACCAAGATTTTCAAATAAGTGGATCGAAATCAATTGAGTTTATTTTGAGAGTAACACTCTTCTCTCTTCCAAGTGCCCTTTAAAAGGTGGAGTACCAGTAAGATGTTGTCTTTATTGCCCAACAATCTCTATTAACCCCACTACCCCCCCATTACAATTAGGGCTTCTTATGGAATATAATCTACTTCAAAGAGAAAGCATGAATAACAAATGTTGGAACGTGATAGAGAAAGAGGAAAGGAAAGAGCTTTGCACCTTAGAATCGAAGAAAACAGCAACTGAATTTTGGCAAAGAAAACGTCATTGCTCACACAGAAGGTAAATATGTGAGAGAGTAAAAGATGAAAAATAATAAAAACCAAAAATAAAAACAATTAGCCATCTTAGTCTGTGTCTTAGTCAGCTTCTGTTAGCCGACAAAGCTTTCACATTTAACTTAATATGCCACATCGAACTATTTTGATATCTGTTTAAATTTAAGAGAGACCATTGTCTATTTTACTCATTCCATAATTGTGTTTTTAATAGTTCTAGCATTTGAACTTCTAAAATTGTGTTTACAATTGTTTGTTTCCGAATTCCGATCTTCGAAAGTATAAGTAAGCACAATTTTGAAAGTATTAAAACATATCATCAGGGGGGAAGCATGGTTATAGGCAAGTAGAAAACAAAGACAATCAACCAAAACTAACAAGGCCTACAAGAATTACCATGGCTTACCGCCAAAAACACTAGGGTTACCTCCACGGCCAACTACAAATCCACTATATGACGTAAAAAAAATAAATAAATAAGAGATTAAAACCAAAGACTTTCTCTCACACAAAATTGAAGCAAGACCCCTTAGAAAGAAACCTTTCTCAAAACTTATAAATTTATATATTTTGGATGATCTGCCTGATCTGATTTCTCCCCAAAAAGAGTACTCAACTTGAAATTACAATATATCTGTTTCATTGGTATATAATATCCATTGACGTCTAACTCATACTATAGAACATAGAATGATCTAAGATATTACTGTGGTGCACTAGATGATCACTCTCCAATCCTATATCTCTTCCTATGGTATACCAATGTATCACTTACTAATACAAGATTTGCTCTACGTATGACAGCCATAACTTCATTACTCAAGTCCATGGTAAGCATAAGCTCAAGGATTTGTGCTGCCTTCAAATTCCTCGTCTGCATACAACATAACCAAACAACTGTCAATATAATACAACTGTGTAAAAGTAAACATATGTGAAATTCGTAATTATATCTCATACTATATTGAGCAAGAATATTAGTTTACCATTATTTTATCCTACAAATTATATGTTTATGTAATTATACCTATGCACAATTACGGATTTTCAAATTAATACTCTTCTACATGACCACACACTCAAACCAACAAATTGGCACAATTAAAACACAACCAACATGAAAGAAGTTGATACCAAGCAATGATTGAGTCACATTTTTAAAGATCTACGTATTTTCAAAGTATGTAATTTATTTATAGTTACGGAGTTTCAAATTTTGTAATTAAACTCAGTTTATATTATGAAAATTTATTAAATCTCCAAATATTAAAATAACGGGCAAAGAAAGGCACACAGATAACTCAAAAATGTTACTTACTCTTGTACACTTAGGAGCCAAAAATGATGAAAAAACTTCACATAAACTGAAACAACTACAAATTCTTTCTCAAAACATCAAATAACCAATAAGTGCGAAAATTTTACTTATTTCCAGCAAAAGCTTTGAAAAATCGAATAATAGGTGATAGTTGAGCGTTTTCTAACATTGTAAAGAGAGAGACGGGAGTGATTGCTTCTCGATCTAAGCCTAGTTGAGCAGGGACATACATAGTGATTTTGTGATGTTCCAAACCTCTCAAAAAACTAAATCAATGATATACATAATTTCTAATTAAAATTATGATTTGCTTTTCCGTCTCATTTCTTCTTTTAATCTTATTGATTAATAAAAAATGTCTAAAATAATGCCACAACTGTTGCTATGTTATTAAATATATTATTTTTATATCTTTGACCAATTAAAGGAGTAAACCATAATGAGATACAATGAATATTTTTGTTTGTGACAAACTTTTGCTAACTGTTGTGAAACTAAAGTAAATTGAAAGCAAAGATAGAGTATATAATAAATGAGAGAATAGAAAAAAGTTTTGTCATTTATTTTTTTGTTTGTGTACAAATGATCCATGGATTCTTCTATTTATAGGCATCCAATCGTAATGGTAAGCATCCCAAAAACCTAGAGTTATATTCTAAATTCAATTATAGGTAACACAAAGATTAAGAGTTACACAAGTGATTCAATAGATATAGGAGTTGAGAAACTAAATGGACACCCACCATGATGGCTTGTGAATTGAGAAGCAAAATGGACATCCACAATAATGATGGATTCATAACACTCCTCTTGGATGCCCATTGCACAAGGAATATGCTTTATTAAAATCTTACTAAGGAAAAATCCAATGAAACAAAAATCTTAGTAAAGAAAAAAAGAGTACATCATTTCTTGCACACTTCCCTTGTTCATGACATCAATGAAGATTTCTGAATCAACACATTCCAATCTTGTGTACTAATCTTTAATGAATAGATCTCCTAAGTTATCACTTTAATAAATTTGTTGAACATCAATATCACATTTCTTTTAAAGATATTAGTAAAGAAAACTTTGGTGAAATGTACTTTGTCCAATCCCCTTTGATATATCATTTCTTTAATTGAGCTACACATCTAGCATTGTCTTCAAAGAGTACTATTGGAGTTCCTTTGTAAGAGGATATTTCACCCGTCTCTTGAATATGTTAAGTCTTATTCATATAGAACTATCTAAGTACCTTTTCTATGTAAGCTCTTTGGTGCATGAAATTCTATTATTTGAATACTCAATTTGTCAACCAAAACAAAATTTTGTTCTTTTTGGATCTTGTATTACTTATTCAAACAACTAGATTGTATTCTCGCACAATGCATGATCAATTTTAATATAATAACTTTCTAAAAAGTTAATTGAATGTCAAAACTAGTATATAAAGTCTTGGAAGAATAAATGATTTATTATTTTAAAATGTATAATTGTTATGTAAGCATATATATTAATTAAAATTGAATATGGTAAGAGGAGTAAAGTATTAAAAAATTAGAAAAATAGAATAGTAATATCTTTTACCTATCTCGAGATATAAGATTTGAAATATAATTTGTAATTATTTTTAATAAAAGTAAAAAATATTTGATAAAATATATTGTTGAATGATAAAGTTATTTTTTAATTTAAAATTTAAAAGTAATAAAATAATTTAACAAAATAAAAAAATATATAATTATTTTGATTTTAATAATATATTAATATTTTAAAATTATAGCAACATATTTTATAATAAGTTTATAATATTTTAATGATACATTTATCAACATTAACATTTATGGTGATAGTAAATGGAAAGGTAAAGATTTTATGAGAGTAAATGAAAAGTGAAAACGTTAGTGGAGGAAGGGTAATGATAAAATTTATATTACTCATTAAAGGCAAAATAAAAAAAAAATTGTATAAAAAGTATAGTGTGTTAAATTGTGGTTAAAAGTTGAATAGTGGTGAGCCCTTTGATAAAAAATATATATTAGTAAGATAAAATTATAATAAAGTATTTTATCATAAATTTATAATATTTTAATAATACATTTATTCACATCAACATTTATGGTGATAGGGAATGGAAAGGTAAAGATTTTGTGAGAGTAAATAGAAAGTGAAAAATTGAGTGGATGTAGAGCAATAGTAAAATTTACGCTGCTCATTAAGGAAAAAATATTAAAAAAAAATTGTGATAAAATGTATGATGTGTCAAATTGTGGTTAAAAGTTAAAAAGCGGTCCACCCATTGAATTATTTGCTTTAGGCAAATGAAATTATTTAGGAATTTCTACACAAATATGCTATTAACAGCAATATTTATTAAACTCAAATCAATTTCTTCGTGTATTACTAGACTAGTTATGTAAAAAAAATAAAAATTGCATCTATCAAAAGTAAATACTTCTCTTTAGAATCAATGCTAGGGATTTTCAAAAATTTTTAAAGAACAAATTGTGCTTTGTATGTCACAATATCGTCACATTCATTTTGCTTCATAATTTCACCTTTCTCATTCCATTTTTGCATAGCATTAACTTTTTACACTTTTGGTGTAGGATTTCAAGTCCAAAAACCTTTCACTTTACAAACAAGCTTAATTATACCCAAGATGCATCATTCTATTTGGTCAATCATTTCTTTGTTTGCAGACTTTGGTGCATAATCATCATTATCATCCACCATATTGCACACTACACTAAAAGTAAACCATCATCACCATGGATTTTATTTTGGTTCAATGACATAATTCATTGAGATCTCTTCATTTTCACAACTTTCAATGACTCGAAATTCTTTTGAAACTAAAATAGTAATTATGTCTAAAGACTCTTCTAGAGTCAGCTCTAAGCACTCTTATAAAGTTGTTACATCTTCGATTACGTCATCTTTATTCTAAGCTTATTTTCTCTAATTTTCAAAGATATTTATTTTTAGAATCAATAGGCTAGCCATGCTTCATGCATTTATAATTATCCAACAAATTTTTCATGCTCTATGCTAGAGGTGGCAAAATGGGCTAATTGGCTTGTTTCGGGCTAGCTCATTATGGGTTGCAAGCTTAATCGGTCTAGGGTAAAAATACTCACTTTTTATCGAGGTTAAAAAATTTTGCCCAAGGCCAAATCTATGCAAGTAGCGAGTTTATTTGAGTTTTTCGAGCTTTGCTCACATTTTTTTTTTAAGAAAACCTACACTCCAATCAAATATCACAAATTCACATCAATGCATAGCAACTAAACTCAAACATTAAACCATTTGTATTCTTTAATATAATATATGAAGAAAAATGATATTCATGTTTGAACTTGAAGAAAATGATGAACTCTACTTGTGACTCTAGTTAATCTTATTATACATACGAATTTGAACTATTGTTTTGAGTAATATGGTTATGATGATTTCTCGAATTACATTAGTTACTCAAGCTGAGGAATAGATGTCTTTCATTCCCAGCTTGATCACAAGATTATGGAAATCTGAATTGTTCAGCCCCTTAGAACATCAGCTAGTTGACATTTCAATGGAACATAGGACATGCACACCAACCCTTCTTCCAGTTTTTCTTTGATAAAATGCCGATCAATTTAAATATGCTTGGTCCTATCATGTTGTATAGGATTATGAGCAATATTGATGGCTGACTTATTGTCATAATAAAGCTTCATAGAAAGTTCCCATTTGATTCTTAAA
The DNA here is from genome assembly GCA_022379115.2 of Bauhinia variegata. Taxonomy (NCBI): domain Eukaryota; kingdom Viridiplantae; phylum Streptophyta; class Magnoliopsida; order Fabales; family Fabaceae; genus Bauhinia; species Bauhinia variegata. The sequence goes on along the minus strand of CM039434.1, from coordinate 10,297,820 downwards.
TCATTTAGGATAATTTTCAACCAGAGTAGTTCACACGGCCCTTGAGCTATTGCTCTGAATTCTAATTCTGCAGATGACCTCGCCACTACATTCTGCGTTTTTACTTCTCTATGTCATTAGATTTCCTCCAAGAAAAGTACAATATCCAGTAGTAGATCTTCTATATACTAGGGAGCCTGCATAATCTGCATCAGTGTAGGCTTCTATAGCAAGATTTTTATTCCTTTGGAATAAAATTCCCTTTCCTGGGTTGCCCTTTAAGTAATGTAGAACCCTATATGTAGCTTGAAGATGAGATTCTCTAGGATGATGCATAAATTGATAGAGTACATTTACTTAGTATGCACTTTCTGGCCTAGTGTGAACACATTCCCTTATCAAAAACTGGTTCTTCTTTTGCTTCTCCCAATTTATGATTTGGATCCATTGGGGTAGAAACAGGTTTACAACCAAACATTCCTGTTTCCATTAGTAAATCAGTTGCATATTTTTGTTGAGATATGAAAATCCCCTGTGTAGAATGTGCCACTTCAATCTCCCAAGTTTTTTTTTTAATCTCAAACTCTCATTAGTCTCTGCTTCAATTCATTCATTCCTCTTTCATCATTTCCAGTTACTATGATGTCATCTACGTACACTAAAAGAGCTGTCACCCTAGTAACTAAATGTTTGATGAAGAGGCTGTGATCACCTTGGCTCGGTTTGTATCTAGTATTTTTCATAACCTTTGCAAACCTTCTAAACCATGCTCCAGGGGATTGTTTTAATCAATACAGAGCCTGTTTTAGCTTGCAAACTTTGTTCCCATCCTCCATCCATGTATATTTCTTCATGCAAATCACCTTCAAGAAATGCATTCTTAACATCATACTGCAAGAGTGGTTAATTGAAGAAGGCAGCAAGTGAGAGAAGAATTCTGACAGGTTTCATTTTTGCAACTGGAGCAAAAGTTTCTTGGTAATCAACCCATAAGTTTGGGTAAACCCTTCAGCCACCTATCATGCTATATCTTTCAAGAGATCCATCAGCCTTGTATTTTAATAAGAAAATCCTCTTACAATCAACAATATTTTTCCCTTCGACATTTCTCCCATGCTTTTTTTTTTTTTTTTTTTTGCACTCATCTCTTTTTTCATAGCATCTCTCCATTCCCTTTTTGACAATGACTCAGAAATATTGTTTGAGATTGCAGTTGTGTTTAAACTGACAATGAATTTTCTGTGATTTGGTGACGTGTGCTCAAGAGATACATAGTGAGAAAGTGGATAAAGAGGACGTTTAGTGCACTCTCTAGTACCTTTTCTAGTAGCTATTGGAAGATCTAAGGTTCCAAATGGTGCTTCAATTGATTGACTGGGCAGAAGTGGGTTAGATCTTACCATGTTTTCATTCCCAAATTCTGAGTTGGATTCTTGTACTCGTTTCTGTTCCGGAATAGCCTTTTTCCTTGTATATACCTGTGAGAAGCTTGGATAATTTTCAAAGACATTTGTTGGGATGGGGGTTGACTCGGAACTAGGCTTAGGATGCTCAGAAGTGGAGTTTTCAAAAAACTTTAAGTTCGGATTCAGTCAAACCAACTGGAACATGAGGGAGATCAAGGGGTTAAAGAGGTTCAAAAGACAATTATTATTTTCAATCATTGAAATCTCCTCCTCAAGACAATATTTGGAGAAAAAAGACTTAATTCTCAGCAGATGTTACATTTGTAGAGACATATGTTTTTCTGGAAGAAGGATTGTAACACTTGTAGCCCTTTTGAGTGGAAGAATAACCTAGAAAGATGCATTTGCTAACTCATGGATCTAATTTCCCTCTTTGATGGCTATGAATGTGAACAAAGGCAAAACACTCGAATACCCTAGATATGACACCACTAGGAGTTTTGCAATGAGGATAGAAACTGTTCAAGATCTCCATGAGGCTTTTATTTTCTAACACTTGTGAGGGAAGTCTGTTAATCATATATGCAGCATTAAGAACAGCTTCTCCCCCAATAAGACTTAGAAACATTCCCTTGGAACAATAATACTCGGGTAGTACTTAGTAAATGCTCTTTTTTCCTTTCAGCTACCCATTTTTTTATAAACACATGATGACTCATGGATAATGCCTTGAGATTGAAAGTATGATGACAGATTTTGGTTGAAATACTCTCAGGCATTATTAGTCCTAAATCTCTTTATTTTTACCTCAAACTGATTTTTAATCAATGAAAGGAAATTAGGTATAACAGTGCTAACATTAGATTTTTGTTTAAGCAGAAAAATTCAAGTAACCCGAGTGCAATCATCAATTAGTTAAACAAACCAATGTGCCCCAAAAATATTAAGTATAGAAGAAGGATCCCATCTGTCACTGTGAATTAAATGAAATGGGTGAGAACTCCTTTTATTGCTGATAGAAAAGGATACACGAGCATGTTTTGCTAACTCACAAATTTCACAATGAAACTCAAAAACATCAAGATCCTCAATCAACTTAGGAAACATGAGTCTCAAAACTTGAAAAGAAGCATGACCTAGACGAAGATGATACAGTCAAATGGTATTCTTTTTTGAGGAACTAAGAAAAATAGAGGACAAGAACCTTTTATTTTTCATAGATGATTCAAGATGATAAAGGTCATTACTTTCCTTAGCAAGTCCAATCCTCCTCCCTGAGACCTGATCCTGAAAAACACAATAAGAAGGGAAGAAAATAGCATAGCATTTAAGGTCTTTGGTAAGTTTTGGAACAGAAACAAGGCCAGCAGATAGCTTAGGTACATGAAGAACATTTTTTAAGACAAGAGTAGGAGTGATATGAATATTTCCATATCTAGCAACAGCAATTAAAGAGCCATGGCTACTGCAATTTTCTTGCTGCTTGGACAAGGAGTATAAGCGCAGAAAAATTGAGATGTGGGGGTCATATGATTTGTAGCACCTGAATCTATTACCCAAACATGATCCAAAAAAATTCTATGAGGTATTCATTCAAAAAGCGGTAAAGATTTACCTAGAAGAGAAAGAGAACAAGTTCCAATAGCTTTCTCAAGAGATCCTAAATTGGAATCTTCTGCAAACATGATGAAGGAGAGAAAATTCTAGCAATGAAGGCTGGAAAAATAGCTGAAATTAGGGCTGCCTAATCAGAAGAAAATTTGACAGCTATGAAGTCTACACAGAAGAAACCCCAGGAAAGCCCTAGTGCTCAGATACCCTCTAGAGAAAAATAAGAGATTTTTTGAATTGCTTAAGTGGGTAACACTCAGCCTTCTCTAATATTTATATATACACTTGGAATAAATACAACTTATGTTTACAAGGTAATTAATAAGAGTGCTACTTCCTAAGTGTGATTTCCTAAGTATATGAACCTATAGATACATGATCCTACATTGATTATTTGTTGGAAATTTAAATTACAATATTTACAGCATATTCTTATCTCATCATTTTCTAATTAACAGAATGAATTTGCCTCAGCTGATGTCATTGGTTACCAGGTAAGTAACGATAGTATCTTAAATTGATGAAATTTGGTATAAGATTAGCATCCACTCCACAATTTCTATTACAAGCTAAGATAGAAATACACATGGAATTTTCTCACAGAAGCTAACTATTTCCTTGAGCACATGAAGTGTCTCCTTTCAGGAAAGCTCAATGAATACAAGAGAAATATTACAACTGGATTAGACTTGTACGGTATAGGCTTTTCTCCTCCACCTATATGAGTTCTTGAATTTTTTGTAAGTGCAGAATCCAGTTTCCGTTGCATAACTTCTCATTTATTCTTTGCGCTATGTTGTTTCTCATTAGTCAATGACTAAATCTTCAATGCCAGAAATTAGGGGCCAATACTGTCCTGTGTGCATCTGGCAGCGTTGAACAAGCTGAGGACAATTCTTGATAATAAGCGACCATAGGGAATGGGGAAGCCCCTCTACTGGTAGTCTTTCAAGCTTACCACAATCATTTATCTCCAAATGCTTTAGAGATGTAAGATGCTTAAGCCTGGTATGATCCAGAGATGTGAGATTTACAAGTCCGCTGATGTGAAGAGAAGCCAGCTGTGAGGGAAAGAATCCTTCATCCGGAAATGATTTCACTTGACTGAGGTTTCCCTTGATCTTGAAAGACACCAGTGATTGGATTCCTTGCATACCCCACTCCTTTTGAGGAGACAGATTTTCACTATCACAAATGGAAAATGAGTGGAGGTTGGGAGCACACAACCCTCCCACAGGGAAGGAGTCCAGTCTAGGGCAGCTTATTATTTCTAAGCTATGAAGATTCTGATGAGCTTCTGTTGAAGTAGAAAGAGATTTGAGATTGTTGCAGGCTTGAATACGAAGTTTACAAAGCCCAGGAAAGGGGGACAATGGAAAGGTGGAGACAGCATCACAACTGTCTATGTGAAGTGACTTTAACATTGGAAAACTGGCACTGGGAAAGGATTTGAGAGACTGACATGTGCTTAGGATCAGCTTGCTTAGCCCTGTAACGCCCTGCATCAGTCCCGCAGGTAGATCCTTCCAAGAATTACAATAAGTTATCTCCAATTCTTCCAAAATTGGAACTTTGGGCAATGAAGTAAGAGAATGGCATCCAGAAATCACTAAATTATTCAAGGCAGGCAGACGGTGCGATAAGTCTCCTTTCAATTTGCCACACTTTTCTATCATAAGCTCTTCAAGTGAAGGGAATTCAACACCATCTACTGGCAGCCACTCCTTCCACTCAAACATATCTTCAAATGACATAACTTTGAGGGATCGAAAAGGACTAGTATGATTCCCATTCCCATAAAAATCTGGATTTACTCTCTCTAGCCTTGTCATCTTTGCCACGTGGAGAATCTCGAGGGAAAATAATTGACCAAGCTGCGGCAATGATGAGCAATTTCTGCAACCAATGAGATGTATGGACACCATATTGGAGAATGAAGGGTTCCCCAACCAATCAGGAAACCTTTTTCCTCCATAGTTTTCAATTTTGAACTTTCTCAAATATTTGTGTGGCTGCAGATTATTAAGCACATTTTCTTCACTTGTTAAGTTATGGACATGATTTGTCCATATGAGTGCCAGTTCGTCCAGAAACTTCATTTCCTGCAACTTGGCCTCCGATGCATCTGTGGCATTAATGACATTCTCCAATTTCTCGATTGAAAGTGAGCCACAAAGCAGTTGATGTGCTCCCAGCTCCTTAATACTGGATCCACCGTCTTTGCTCACCACAAAGGTAGTCAATAGCCGGAGAGATTTTAATCCACCAAAATTTGGTGGCATCTTGGTTAAGTTAGTTCCAGAAACATCCAGATGGCGTAACTTAGTGAGATTTGGAAGGTCTGTTGGTAAAGTGGTGAGCCCATGACAATCTGAGAGCAGCAATGTCTGTAAATTATACAAGGATCCAACAGAATTTTCTGGTACATGTGTAATTTCAGTGCAAGAAAGGTTGAGAAACCTCAGATGCTTCAGGTATTTAGTTGATTCGGGTATTCCACTGATAACATAATTAGACAATGAGAGCACACGCAGGCGTACCAGGCGACGTAGCAGAAGATCAAAATCAGTTGGTGAATTAAATGGTTGAGATTGTGACCATCTGAATGGCAGGAAGGTCCTCAGTTTTGAGAGTTCTTGGAAGGGTTCAAACTTCTCTGTTTCATCAAGCATGTCTTTTTGGAAAATAATGTGGCTCACTATTCTCCAACTTGTGGAACATTTCACCTGCTGCATGTTGTGCTAACTCGCTCATAAGATCATGCATTAAAATAGATGAATCTGATCGTTGCAGAAATGACCTTGAGATTAACTCTCTCAAATATTCCTTACCTACCTCTTCCATTGTTTTGCCATTTCTGGATTCTGGCAGAAGACCCTCAGTCATCCACAAAAAAATCAAAATGGAGTTACTGATTTCACGTCCTTTAGGAAAAATGGAATAATAAGCAAAGCATCGTTTTAGATGTGAAGGGAGATATTGATAGCTTAACTCTAAGGCTGGTAGTATGTTACTTTTATCAGCAGGCAGATCCCAAATCTTACTTTGCAGTATGTTGTCCCATTCCAAGGCATCCTCTGTTGAATGTAGGAGACTCCCAAGTGCTTTGCACTTCCTCACAATCTTCTTACTAATTCCCCTCAAGGTTGGATTGACCTCTCTAGTTCTGAACGCATGGTGAGCAAATATGTTGTAGCAGTCCTTATCTTGTAGAGGTGTTAAATAAGTGACTGAAGCACGCAATGCCATTGCACAATTTTCATTCTGAAGGGCCTCTTTATAAGGTTCCAGTCAATATAGCCCTCACAAGAGAAATTATCTAAAACAAGTAGAAACCTCTTGTATCTAATCAGCTCAAACTCTATTTTTGCTTGCAGAGAGTTCAAATCTCTGATCTTGGTATATGAGTGAGTCATAGACTCAAACTTTTTTGGTAACTTCAAAGGGATCAGATCCCTCTGAAACAAAAACCCATGATCTCAAATCAAAATGTCTCTTCATCTGTTCATCATTGAACAAAAGCTGTGAGAGGGTTGTCTTGCCGACCCCTGCCATCCCAACAATTGCAACCACAAATACCTTTTCACCACTTACATTCCTTGATAACAGAAGTTCAATAATTTTGTTCCCGTCACCATCCCTGCCATATACTTCTGAATCATCTATTGCACAAGTTGTGCAAATAGATAGCGAGGATGCTTTTCCTCCATTCCCCTCTCTGAGACCAAGGACATCTTTAAGATTCACTATGAAAGTCAGTCTCTTATTTATCTTTTCTAGCCTCGACCGAAAGGAAGAGAGATAATCAACAAGCTTATATTCGTTGGTCTGTGACTTGTGATTCAATTTGTGTGGCAAAGCAATACTAGCAATCTCATCTGCATCATAGACCACTTCTCCTACCATGTCAACCCATGCTTTCACATTTGGGTCAACAATCTGTTTCTCCTCGGCATTCCCAAGAACCGCTTTCACAGAAAGCAGCAGCATCTTCAAGTTGTTGAAGAGTTGTTCTGCATCATCAGCATCTTTTCTTCCAAAAAAGGATGAAATCCATCTAGAAACATTCCCACCTGGAACTATCCTATCAAATACCACCTGCAGTAGGGCACCGAGAATTGTCTCAAGCATATTGCTGAGGTATTTTCTGGAATGGAGAGGTAGGAAGTAGAGGAATCCAAAGAAAAACTATGAAACAAGTTTCGTGCAATGAGAGTCTGGTTGATAATTGAGTGCTGATTCAGTTTATTATTATGATCCATATCATCGGCTAAGTTGATTAGTCCGCTAAAACAGTGATTTGTAGTTATGTATTTTTCTATTCATCAAGGACACGTAAGCTAGTTTTGTGTTATGTTTCTATTCTTATATGTGGGGTTCAGCTTAGTGGAAAGGAAAGGTTAAATATGTGAATGGGGAATGAGCTAGGGAGGCACATTTTGCATTTTTCTGTAAGACCTTTCTGGTGTAATTTTCCTACAGTTCTCTCTTTTATTTTGAATAATACAATACAAATATTAGGCTTCTGTCAGGACGATTCTCCATCTGTATTTGGCTCTTCTTTTCTTTTCAAGTCATGGCTTAGCTGCTAAGCTGATCGAAGACTATTAGTTGTCACGTTTTGATTGGTTCCGCCATTATTGCACTAAATAAATTCATATACTAGAATCTCATTCACTTTCATTTTCTGGTTCAAAACCTCTGATTTCACTTGCATTCCATCTCTTATCTACAGATTAAAAAACTGCAAGAAAACAAAAACAACTTTTGACATGGTATGCCATAAGCATATCTCGTAGAATTGTTTGTTTTGGTCTATCTGAGATTAGTTTTGTCAAAAATGAAGGCCTTCTGGATGGTTTGACCTGTGGATTTCTTGACAGCAGCAGATCCTCTATTACCAGGCATGGCGGGCGGCAATTGATATAATCCATATGGAGCCGCAGAAAATTAGTAGTTAAACAGATTGATAGGTATGTGTTTTTCAATTCTTCAAGACTTGAAGCATACATACAGCACATTTGCTCAAACTGGTGGTTATTAAAAAATATGCGTAGTAGTTATCCATTCATCAAATGCAATAAAAAAAACCCCAACAATTAAAAAAAGCAAATGAGTTGGCAAGAGAAGACGCATTTAGAATAGCCCAAGCTTACCCCAAAAAACACGTGTAGTATTAATATAATATTATCTACATAGTAGGTGTGTATCACCAAATAATGTCACATAAATAAAGAAAATCCCAATGATTAAAAAACCAGATTTTTTTGCAAGAAATTAAAAGAGAGAGAGAGAGAGAGTTGAAGCAATGTAAATGATAGATTTGAACAAGCCAATCCTTATTAAAAAAATGTGCGATAATGGATATAATTTGAAGCATTTTTCTCTAAGATCTTAGTTTGAAGACTTTTTTTTTAAGTGCTATGTTCCAGGAGTTTAGAATTAACATATTCCATTTTGCGGTGCTGGCTAAGTATCACTTTTGAATCCTAAGTTTGGGTGTCTCTTGTTGAAAAAAAAATAAAGCCATTAAGTGTAGTCTAATATCGTGATATTAGGTAAAAGATTAGGATTAGAATTTATAATTTATATGCTGTCATGTATTAAAAAAAAAAATTTGACATGACCAATGATATGTTGACATGTGTTTTGGCCATTCAGGTAATAAACTGTTCATGAATGGCTTCTGTAATCATAGACTAGACAAAAAAAAATGTTTTAAAAATTGAATGTTTGTACTGGGAGCAATCGTCTTACAATTGGATGTGTTGGATTGGTTTTGAATTGGAGAATTTCTTTCATGTGGAAGGAAGTGAGAGTAACAGCGAGTTGAAGATTGAATTAGCGTTGGCAGTGGGGTTGCGAAGAGTATCTACCATCCTAGAATTACTAATCCAAAAGCCTTTGAATGTCTTCTAGTACTGCTACAGATGTTTCTCCCTCATCTTCAGTCATTTTGCCTCCACCATGGAAATATCATGTTTACGTGAGCTTTAGAAGAGAAGACACGAGAAGAGGCTTCGTAGAAAACTTATGTGCTGCATTGAAGCGGAAGGGATTGGTCACCTTCATAGATGAAGAACAACTTGAAAGAGAAGTTATTCAACAAGCGATTGAAACATCACTTAGTACAATTGTGATTTTCTCTCAAAACTACGCTTCTTCTACTTGATGTTTGAATGAGCTCCAAATGATTATTGAATGTAAAAGTAAATTGGGAATACTAGTTATCCCAGTCTTCTCCGGGGTAGATCCATCTGATATAAGGCAACAAAAAGGAAGTTTGACCGAAGCTTTTGCGAAACATGAGCAGAGATTTGACAAAGTGAAGGTTGATAAATAGAGATTTGCCTTATCAGAAGTTGCCAATATAGTTGGCTGGCAAACTGTAGGCTGGTATGTATGTTTGACATGCATACATTATCAACTTTACATTATATTCAGCTTTTTCATGGCAAAATTTTTGTTCCTTTACCTGTAAATGCTTGTTTATTGTTAATGAAATTAAGGAACATATATGTTTTTCTTCTTTTAATAAATGGTGCCTTCTAAAATCAAATTTTTTTTTTTCTGGAGAATGCTTGATTTTTAATTGCCATTGTTTGGTGTTACACAAGTTCTATTGAAGCAACATCGAAGATTGATAATATCATCTGCTCTTTGTTGTTCTGTGTGATTGTACAGATATTTATCTCAGTCTTGAGATTAATCATTGCTTAACAATGTAGGTATGAATGGGATTTAATTGAACACATTGTTTCTACAGTATGGAAAAAGCTGTTCAATATGTGCAGAAGTATAAGTGGGAAATCACTGTCTGATTTCCTAGTCGAGATACTAGCCAAGCTTGTCAGTCCTGAAGTTACAAATTTCCTGGCGAAACGTTTAGTGCTGGATAAGATCAAGCAGTCACTGGTCACCCTTGCTGGTATGGTCACAGGCATAGAAAAGAAGACATTTACACCTAAAACATCTGAGGAAGAGTGGAGCAGTCACTTGGAAAATATCTTGTACCTTTTAGATGAGGCAATAAAACATATCAGTATGGGTCGAGAAATAATTGCTGAAGCCAAAGTGAATGTTATCCTAAAAGAACTAGAAACCATGACAGAGGACCCAGATCTTTCTATCCGTGGACAAACTATAAGTAATGAGAAAAAAACTATTCACTTCTTGCAGTCTTATCAAGAAAGTGGCCGCAAAAATGCCTCCATGACTGTCATAGTGGGCGGGGATAATAGTCAGAACACCATCATGGCTTGTTATGTTTATAGCGATGAAACTGAGGAGGCTTCTTTTGAGCTCAGAGGTTGGGTGCGATTTGCTAATGAACTGGAAGCTTTGAGTTTGACAAAAAGTATACTAGCAAGTTTCAATGCTGATTTCCATGATGGTGATGATTTACAAACATTAGTGGCTCAGTTACGAGAGTGCTTGAGTGGAAGGAAATGTTTGCTGGTGATTAATGGTTGTGACAGTTTCCAGAACTGGGAAATCTTTGAGAAATGTTTTGAAGCTGCTGAAAGAGGAAGTTCGATCATCTTAACAGCACAGAAAGCAGACATTACAAAGATTGCTGATTGCGTTGTGTTTTTGTACCAGGATGTGGTCTCTGTTAGTGAGGCTGTACGTGCTGATTTCAACTCATCAGAAATGGACTCATCTGATTTGCCAGGGTCAATACGTGACCAGTTTATTTGGAAAACTTTACACAGCACTTCTTCCCATTATCTTGGAAAACAGCCAAAGACAATTTTGGAGGAAGATATGGTTCCAGAAGAAGTGCATGAAGTAGCCACTGCGACCAGCAAGGAAACTGATAGCTTGATTGAAGGTTTAGCTCATCTCCTTGAACCACAATCTCCACCAACTGGTGTTAACTCGGGAATTAAAGATGACAATGATGCTAAAGCACTAAAAGCAGCTGATCATCAAGAAGAAAATGCTGCCGAGATCATGGGAGTTGTTGATGACAAAACAGAAGCTTCTTCTGGTCAAGATATATTTGATTTCTTCTCTTCTTTTGAAACTACAAGAGTTTCAGATGTATTTCAACTAAAGGAATTACCGCAGATGCTGCACACCCTTAGAATTGTAGAATGCCACTTTTTAGAGTCCCTAGCAGCTGAATTGGAAAATGAAAGCTTCAACCTTTCTGAGTTGTATATAATTGATTGCCGTTCTCTTAAAGAATTCGTTAATGAGAGTTGCTGCAATTCCTTGACAACACTATATATCAACAGATGCAGAAGACTAGAATTTCCTTTATCTTCAGTGACAACCCGGACCTTCGCATGCCTGAAACATCTGAGCATAGGTAATAGCTGTGATTCTCTTGAGTCCTTCACCTTAAACCTTTTCCCCAAACTTAAAACTCTATGTATTTGGGGTTGTCCAAATCTAAAATCCCTTTCATTATCTGAGGGATTTCATAATGACAACCTGAAACTTGAGTCTTTGGAACTTCGGGATTGTCCTAAACTGGCGTCATTTCCAGCAAAAGGACTCCATGCTCCTAATCTTAAATCAATCAGATTCTCTAGTTGCAAAAACCTGAAGTCACTACCCAATGATATGGCATCCCTTATGTCTCTTCAGTCTATAATTTTAGACAGATGTTCAAAACTTGAGTCTTTCCCCGCAGGGGGCTTACCTTCAACTCTAAATTTGCTTTCCATTACCTTCTGTGATAACCTTACTCCACAGAAAGAGTGGGAATTACATAAGCTTCATTCTCTTAGACGTTTTGAGATTGAAAGTGGATGAATGGGCATGAAGTCATTCCCAGAAAAGGATCTTCTACCAGAAAGTCTTATATCACTACGCATCAGCAAACTCTTGAGTCTTACGAGCCTGGACTATGTGGGGTTTCAGGATCTGACTTCTCTTCAGTCATTGGAGATTAACTCTTGCCGGAAACTCTACTCATTGCCAGATGAAGGATTTGGTTCCTCTCTGAGATTTCTCTGCCTCAAAGAATGTCCAATGTTGACCGAGAAACTCATGTATAAAGCTGGAGCAGAATGGCAAAAGATAGCTTGGATACCTAAAATACAAGTTGATGACAAGTTAATCTTGGGTAATAGCACAAGAGGATATTCTATATCAGGAAATGGGATCATATGAAGGTAATCTTATGGATCAGTTATTCTCTAAAAATAATATGATATAGAGACATTTGGCTTTTAAATCTGGAACTGCCATGTATTATTCGACTCTACTACCTGATCTTATTTCTCTTCAACCCTTTTAGCTCTATCTCTACAAATTGCAGGTGAAGGCATTGTTGCTGATCATTAATCTCAATTGGTTGAAGAGAAGGGAAGAGACTGATAGTAATCTTAATATCTTTTGCTCTTCCTCTCCTACCCTTTCATCACACAGATAACAGAACCAGAATTCCATTTTCAATAATTCAATCAGAATTCAATTCGGGAAATTCATGAACTGCTTTGACAAAATACTTACCTTCTGTAAATATTGTATTTACCTTTATGCTTTTCAAGTTTTTGTTTGTCTCTTAGTGATTTTCATGGAAGGAGCTCCTTCTGTATTCTAGTCATGAATCGCACAATTCACTGTACATGTTGGTATTCTCCTTCTATATACTCTAAAATACAACAAGGGTTTCAAGATCCTACTTGAAAGAATATAAAGAACTGCGCTCTCTACTCGTAGGTTGTTCTTGGTAAGAAAGTGTTTCATTTGGTCCTGGTTAATCAAATGGCAAAAGGAGATGTGTTTAGTGTGGAAAAAATTGCAGAATAATGTGCAAGGCTGCTTCAAGAGATAGTAATTACTAACATAAGACTTGAGCAAAACTCTGTAGGAAAGAGTGGGGAATGGTCCCGGGGACAGTAATTGTTGCTTATTAGTAAAATTTTCAAATTTTGCTATGATTTGCATTGCATATTATTTTTCGTTCTTTATCTTTCTTGTGTCTAGATTTGGTGCACATTTCAATTATTTACATGCCTTATTTGATCAACAAAAACAGATTTCATACATTCTGATTCAGTAAGAAAATGCCTTGTCATTTATGTGGAGCAAGAGCACATATTTCATTTCATCAGTTTTTTTTTTGTGAGATTAACAGAATGAATTTTGCTCAGCCGATATCAGTAGTTGATTTGTAACGATGGTATCTTAAATTGATGAAGTTTGGTACTGAAATGAACATCCACAATTTCTATTGCAAGCTAAGATAGAAATACAAATAGAATTCTCTCAAAAACTAACTGTTGCCTTGAGCACATAAAGTGTCTCCTTTCTTGAAAGCTCAACTAATACAAGAGAAACACATTACAACTGGTTTAGACTTGTATGCTGAAGACTTTTCTCTCCCACCTCTATGATAAGAATTCTTCACCGTTTTGCAAGTGCGCAGAACCCAGTTTCCGTAGCATAAACTTTTCTTGTATTATGTGCTTATGTTGTTTCTCACTTGTCAATGACCAAATCTTCGATTCCAGAAATTAGGTGCCAATACTGTCCCGTGTGCATCTGGCAGTGTCCAACAAGCTGAGGACAATTCTTGATAATAAGCGACCATAGGGACTGGGGAAGCCCCTCTGCTGGTAGATTTCCAAGCTTAACACAATCATGGATCTCCAGATGCTTTAGAGATGTAAGATGCTGAAGTCCGGCATGATCCAGAGATATCAGTTCTTCAAATCTGCTGATGTGAAGAGATGCCAACTGAGAGGGAAGCAATCCTTCATCTGGAAATGAATGCACTTGACCCAGGTTTCCATTGATCTTTAAAGACACCAGTGATTGCATTCCATGTAAACCCCATTCGTTCAATGGAGACAGATTTTCACAACCACAAATGGAAAGTGAGTGGAGGTTGGGAGTAAGCAACCCTCCCACAGGCAATGAGACCAGTTCAGGGCAGTTTATTATCTCTAAACATTGAAGATACTGATGAGCATCTGCTGAAATGGAAAGAGATCTAAGATTACTAGAGTCTTCGATATGAAGATTGCAAAGCCCCGGGAAGAAAGACAATGGAAGGATGGAGACAGCATTACAACTGCTTTCCAAGTGCAAATCCTCAAGTTTCTGGAAATGGTGCACAGAATGTTCAGTTAGGTGAAGCTCTAAACTCCTGCAGTTGTCTATGTGAAGTGACTTTAACATTGGAAAACTGGCACTGGGAAAGGATTGGAGACATTGACATTTGCTTAGGATCAGCTTGCTTAGCCTTGTACCCTGCACTAAGACTGCAGGTAGACAATTCCAAGAATTGCAATCAATTATCTCCAGTTCCTGCAAAATGGGAACCTTGGGCAATGAATCTACAAGAGCATGACATCCAGAAATCACCAATTTATTCAAGGCAGGTAGATTGTGTGATAAGTCTCCTGTCAACCTGCTACACTTTTCTATCTTAAGCTCTTCAAGGGAAGGGAATTCGGCACCATCAACTGGCATCCAGTACTTCCACTCAAACATGTCTTCAAACGACATAATTTTGAGGGATCGAAAAGGTCTAGTATGATTCTTGTTTCCATAAAAATCAGGATTCACACTCTCTAATCTTGTCATCTTTGCGACGTGAAGAATCTCAAGGGAAAGTAATTGCCCAAGTTGTGGCAATGATGAGCAGTTTCTGCAACCAATGAGATGTATAGATACTATATTGGAGAATGAAGGGATCCCCAACCAATTAGGAAACCTTTTTCCTCCATAGTTTTCAATTTTTAACTTTCTCAAATATTTGCATGGCTGCAGATGACCAAGCACATTTTCTTCATCACTTGGTAAGTTATGGACATGATTGGTCCATATGAGTTCCAATTCATCCAGAAATTTCATTTCCTGCAACTTGGCCTCTGATGCATCTGCACCATCGATGACATTCTCCAGTTTCACAATAGAAAGTGACCCATGAAGCTGTAGAAGCGCTCCTAGCTCATTAATCCTGGATCCATTGTCTTTGCTTACAAAAAAGGTAGTCAAAAGCCGGAGATATTTTAATCCACCAAAATTTGGTGGCATTTGGGTTAATTTAGTTCCACAAACATCAAGATGGCGTAACTTTGTAAGATCTGTAAGGTTTGTAGGTAAAGTGGTGAGCTTATGACATTTTGAGAGAAGCAATGTCTGTAAGTTATACAAGGATCCTATAAAAGATGGTATTCGCTGAATTTCAGTGCTAGAAAGGTTGAGAAACCTCAGATGCTTCAAGCCTTGAATTGATTTAGGTACACTTCTAATAGCATAATTAGACAAAGAGAGCACACGCAGACGTACCAGGGGTCGTAGCAAAAAGTCAAAATCAGTTGGCGAATTAAATTGCTGAGATTGAGGCCATCTGAATGGTAGGAAGGTCCTCAATTGTGAGAGTTCTTGGAAGGGTTCAAACTTCTCTGGTGTATCAAGCATGTCTTGTGAGAATGACAAATGGCGAACCCTTTTTGGAAAATAAGATGGATCACCATTCTCCAACTTGTGGAAGACTTCATCGGCTACATGTTGTGCTAACTCACTCATAAGATCATGCATTATAACAGAGGAATCCGATCGTTGCAGAAATGACCTCGAGATTAACTCTCTCAAATATTCCTTGCCTGCCTCTTCCATGGTTTTGCCATTTCTGGATTCTGGCAGAAGACTCTCAGCCATCCAAAAAAAGATCAAAATGGACTTGCTGATTTCACGTCCTTTAGGAAGAATGGAACAATAAGCAAAGCACCGTTTTAGATGTAAAGGAAGATATTGGTAACTCAACTTCAAGGCTGGTAGTATGTTAATTTTATCAGTTGGCAGATCCCACATCTTACTTTGCAGTACATTGTCCCATTCCAAGGCATTTTCGGTAGAATATAGGAGACTCCCGAGTGCTTTCGCAGATAGGGGATGTCCTTTGCACTTTCTTGCAATCTTCTTACCAACTCCCCCCAAGACTGGGTTGACCTCTCTAGTTCTGAATGCATGGTGAGCAAATATCTTGTAGCAATCCTCATCTTGTAGAGGTGTTAAATAAGTGATTGAAGCACGCATTGCCAATGCAACATTTTCATTCTGGGTAGTGACAATGAAGACACTGCCATGAGCCGCATTCGTGAAGGGCCTCTTGATGAGGTTCCAGTCAATGTAGCCCTCACAAGAGAAATCATCTAAAACAAGTAGAAACCTCTTGTTTCTAATCAGCTTCTCTATTTTTGCTTGAAGAGAGTTCAAACCTCTGATCTTAGTATACGAGTGAGTCATGGACTCGTAAACTTTTTTGGTAACTTCAAAAGGATCAGATCCCTCTGCAACATAAACCCACGATCTCAAACCAAAATGTCTCTTTACCCCACCATCATTGAACAAAAGCTGAGACAGGGTAGTCTTGCCGATTCCTGCCATACCAACAATTGCAACCACAGATACCCTTTCTCCTTTTACGTTCCCGGATAACAAAAGTTCAATAATTTTATCTCTGTCACCATCCCTGCCGTATACTTCTGAATCTTCTATCGCAGAGGTTGTGTGAATAGATGGTGAAGATGGTTTTCCTCCATTCCCTTCTCTGAGGCCAAGGACATCCTTAAGCTTTACTATGAAAGCCAATCTGTTATTTATCTCACCTAGCATCGAGGATAGTTTTAACCCAGCATCGTTGCTCCGTGACCCGTGATTCAACTTAAGTTGCAAATCAACAGTAGCAATCTTATCCAGAAGATCATCTGCATCATAGATAACTTCTCTTACCATGTCAATCCATGCTTTCACATTTGGGTCGACCACCTGTTTCTCCTCAGCATCACCAAGAACCGCTTTCACTGAAAGCAACAGCATCTTCAAATTCTCGAAGGGTTCTTTTGCCTTACCATCATCATCTTTGCTTTTGAAGAAGCTCGAAATCCATTTGAAAACATTCCCACCAGGAACTATCCTATCAAATGCCACCTGCAGTAGGGCACCAATAACTGTCTCAACAAGCATGTTGCCGGGTATTTTCTAGAATGGGGAAATAGGAAGCAGAGAGGAATGCAAAGAAGAAAGAACGAAACCAGCTTCTTGCAATGAGAGCCCGGTTGAAAATGGAGTTCTGATTTAGTTCACGATTTTGGCCAAGACTTTGTTGACTTGGAGAAGGTTCCCAGAAATTTCAGTTCTAAAAAACAATTTTTTGTTATTTTATTTTATTTTTTAAAACTCAGTTTGATATTATTGAATCAATATCTTTTTGGTAAATAGAATGATATAAATTTTAGGCCATATAAATCTTTTGATTATGTTATATATAATTTTATCAGTGAATACTATAGGAAATAGGATTTTTTGTTTTCACAAAAAAGAGATATTTATTGATGTGAACCTTTAATTATTACCTTTAGGTGTAATAATAATAATTAATATAACGCATGACTTAATTATATTGTTTTTGACATGCCTTTGTAATCGTAAAATAGAAAGAAATTTTGAAATTGAATTGAGTATGTATGTTGGGTGTTGATTTGGAGAATTTCTTTCATATCGAAGGAAGCGCTTCTTGTTTGCAGAGCAATAGTGAGTTGAAGATAGGAAAGAAGCAATATTGCTGGATTAGCTTTGGCTGTGGGTTGCTGACTAAACCAAAAGCCTTTGAATGGCTGATAGCACTGCTAGAGATGAATCTTTCTCATCTTCAACCACTGGGCTTCCACCCTGGAATTATCATGTTTACTTGAGTTTTAGAGGAATAGACGCCAGGAGAGGCTTTGTAGGCCACTTATGTGTTGCGTTGCAGAAGAAGGAATTGATCACCTTCATTGATGACTAACTCGAGAGAGGAGAAGAAATTGCACCAGCACTAATTCAAGCAATTGAAACATCACTCTGTATAATCGTGATTTTGTCTGAAAATTATGCTGCTTCTCCTCGGTGTTTGGATGAGCTCCAAATGATTGTTGGATGTCAAAATAAATTGGGTAGACTAGTTTTCCCACTCTACTACCACGTATCTCCATCTGAAGTAAGGCACCAGAAAGGAAGTTTTGGCAAAGCTTTTGCAAAACATGATAAAAGATTTGCACAAGACAAGATTCAAAATTGGAGATCTGTCCTGGACAAAGTTGCCGGTTTATCTGGCTGGCATATTGGACACTCGCGGTATGTATGCTTGACATGCATAGGTCATCATAAATTATGGAAGGAAAATATTTAGTCACCCATGGCTTTCTTTGTCATCAAGTTTACTTATATTAAGCTTTTCATGGTAACAATGCTGTTATTTTATCTGTAAATGATTTTTTTTTTTTTTTTTGTAATGTAATTAAGGAATGTATATAAAGAACTTGGTCTTTCAAATTGTAACTGTAGTTCTTGTTTTTGTAAATTATGTCTTTACAAAATTAAAATCTTTTCTGGAGAGTGATCGATCTTTAATTGGTGATATACAATGTTCAATTCAAGAAAAGAGTCCATCAAATAAAGCTGCAATTAATAGTATCATCTGTTCTGTGTTCTCAGTGTCGAGATTAATCATTGCCTAACAATGTAGGCCTGAAGCGGAATTAATTGAACATATTGCTTTAACACTATGGCAAAAGATGATTAATATGAAAGCAATCAGAAGGAAATCACCTTCTGAGTCTGATTTGCTTGTCAAGATACAAGCCAAGCTCGCTAGTCCTGAAATCACCAATTTCCTGTCGAAACGTTTAGAGCCAGATAAGATCAAGCAGTCATTGGTCTACTTTGCCAAAGCCCACGCGAAAACATCTGGAGAAGAGTGGAACAATCTCTTGGAAAATATCTCTTACCTTTTAGATGAGGCAATAGAACATGTCAGCTTGGGTAGAGAAATAATTGCTGAAGCCAAAATTGGTGCCATCCTAAAAGAACTAGAAACCATGACAGAGGAGGATCCATTTGTCCATGAACAGCCTATAAGTAGCGAGAAAAAGATTATTTACTTCTTGCAGTCTTATCAAGAAAGTGGCCGCAATAATGCCTCTGTGACTGTCATAGTGGGCGGGGATAAAAGTCAGAACACCACATTGGCTGATAATGTTTATAGAGATGAAACTGTGGTGGCATCTTTTGAACTCAGAGGTTGGGTGAAATTTTCTGTGGACCAACTTGATGCTTGAGTTTCATAAAGTGTGCACTAGTAACTTTCAATGATGGTTTTGATGATAGTGACGATTTACAAGCATTAATGACTCAGTTACGTGAATGCTTGTGGGGAAAGAGACTTCTGTTGGCGGTTGATGATTTTGACACTTTCCAGAACTGGGAAATCGTTAAGAACTGTTTAGAAGTTGCTGAAAGAGGAAGTTCAATCATCTTAACAGCACAGAAAGCAGATATTACAAAGATTGCTGATTGCACTTATTTTCCGGAGCAGGATGCGTTTTCTGTCAGTGAGGCTGTGCGTGCTGATTTGAATTTATCGGAAATGGAATCATCTGATTTGCCGGAGTCAGTATATGAACAATATACTTGGAAATCTAGTACTTCCTTCGGATCCAGTTACAGCAGGAAGCAGCCAGAGACGATTTTGGAGGAAGATCTGATTCCAGGAGAATGGCTTGCAAGGGCCTCTGAACCACAATATACTTTGAAATCTAGTACTTCCTTCGGATCCAGTTACCGCAGGAAGCAGCCAGAGACGATTTTGGAGGAAGATCTGATTCCAGAAGAAGGGCATGAAGATGCCACTGTAACCAACGAGGAAACCGATAGCATAATTGAAGGTTTAGCTCATGCCTTTGAACCACAATCTCCACTGACAGGTGATAATTTCGCAAGTGACAAAGATGCTGAGGCACTAAGAGCAGCTGAAAATCAAGAAGTTAGTGGTGCCGAGATCCTAGGAATTGATGATCAACCAGAGGATTCTTCTGATCAGGATACATTTGATTTCTTCTCTTCTTTGGAAACTATAAAAGTTTCACATGCATTTCAACTAAAGGAGTTACCGCAGAAGTTGCACAGCGTTAGAATTGTAGAATGCCACTTTTTGGAGTCGCTAGCAGCTAAATTGGAAAATCAAAGCTTTAGTCTTTATGAGTTGTACATGATTGATTGTGGTTTTCTTAAAGACTTTGTTGATGAGAGGTACTGTTCTTCCTTGACAACACTATATATCAACAAATGCAGAAAATTAAAGTTTCCCTTATCTTTGTTGACAACCCAGACCTTTGCATGCTTGAAACATCTGAGCATAGGCAATAGTTGCGATTCTCTTGAGTCCTTCACCTTAAACCTTTTCCCCAAACTTAAAACTCTTTGTATTTGGGGTTGTGAAAATCTAAAATCCCTTTCTGTATCTGAGGGATTTCAGAATGACAACCTGAAACTTGAGTCTTTGGAACTTTGGAATTGTCCTAAACTGGCATCATTTCCAGCAAAAGGACTGCCTGCTCGTAGTCTTAAATCCATTAGATTCTCCAATTGCAAAAATCTGCAGGCAATCCCCAATAATATGGCATCCCTTGGATCTCTTCAGTCTATAATTTTGGAAAGATGTCCAGAACTTGAGTCTTTCCCTGCAGGAGGCCTGCCTTCATCCCTCAATTTGCTTTCCATTGCCTTCTGTGACAAGCTTACTCCACAGAAAGAGTGGGAATTACAGAGGTGTCATTCTCTTAGTCGTTTCGAGATTGAAAGTGGATGTGTGGGCATGAAGTCATTTCCAGATAAAGATCTTTTGCCAAAACATCTTATATCCCTACGCATCAGCAAACTCTTGAGTCTTACCGGCTTGGACTATATGGGGCTTCAGGACCTGACTTCTCTTGAGTCACTGGAGATTAACTCTTGCCGAAAGCTCTACTCCTTGCCAGATGAAGGGTTTGCTTCCCCTGTGAAGTTTCTCTGCCTTAATGAATGCCCAATGCTGACCCAGAAACTCATATATAAAGCTGGAGCAGAATGGCAGAAGATAGCTCAAATACCTAAAATACAAATTAATGGTGACTTAACCTCGAGTAATAGAACGAGAGCATATTCTATATCAGGAAATAGGATCATATGAAGGTAAACTTTTGGATCAGTGATTTTCTACAAATAATGATTTATATGATATATATGAAAGTTTGGCTTTATTTTATGTCTGTTACTGACATATATGATTCCACCTTATTATCCTTATATTATTTCAACTGCTCTTCTACCTCTTCAGCACAGTTTCTTTCTCTAAAAATTGCAGGTGAAGGCATTGTTATTTGACCATATCATTAATATCAATTGGTTGAAGAGAAGAGGAAGCTGATAGTCTTCATCTCAATCAGGGTCCGTTCCAGGAAAGTCATGAAATGCTTTGATAAAAATACTCATCATTTGTGTACATTATATTTACCTTCCTGCATTTTAAGCTTTTGTTTGTGTTTATTAATAATTTGCATGAAAGGTGCTCCTTCTGTATCCCAATAAATGAACTGTAAAATACACTGTACATCTTGGTATTCTCAACTTTCCAACACTACTATCTATTGTTATGTGATGAACAGCCTAATTACATAAGAAGTTTGAATCTCAAGTTGGTCACTATAGTAAATTTTCCTGCTATTCCATTTGGCTTTATTTTTGGATTGATAGTTATCTATACTGATAGTTAGGAAAAACTTTAATGGTAGCAATGTTATCAACCAAAAAATATATCTTTTTCTGTCTCTTAAGGTTGGTCTTCAAATCCTTCTTAATGGATGTTCGTTACCTAAGCTGTGGCAATGACGTGCAATCTCTGTAAACAATGAGATGCATGCACATTATATTGGAAAATGAATAGTTCTCTAACTAATAAGGAAACCTTCTTTCACCGTAGCATTTTTTGCATCACCAGGGGCTTTTTTTTTAAAAAAAGAAAAGATTGGTAGGTGCATCAGCGTGCATGTATCATGGATAGGATTTGGTGTATTGTTGATAGGACTTGTTCTGAAGATGTTAAAAAAGATTAAAGTGGTCATGTTCAACATGATATTGTCTATTGCGACTGAGCCATGAATTCTTTTGATGATTATTTTCATTAAGCAGTTGGTTCTCTCTTATAATGAGTTGAAAGTACAGAGGAGGTGGCTTCTGGTTTTTTGAAGAATGGTAATTATGGGTAGTGAAAAATGCATAGAATCTATTGTCTATCAAGTTAAAGTTAGGCTTTTTTCTTCTTCTTTTTTAAAAAAAGAAACTATTGTATTTAGTACTAAATTAAACATTAAATAATCAATTTAAACTAAATAATACTATAAAAGTAATAAAAAAAAAATTCTTAAGATTTTGACAAAGTTGCATCTTCCAGACTCAAACTTGTTTAGAATCCAAAATCTTCGATTAAATTTGAATAGTATCTTATCAACTAATTTATATGCTTAATAGTAAGTTAAAGTTAAGCTCAATAAAGTAGTAGCCATTTCCAATTTTATGTTGAACTGTAGGACAATTATTGATGACTTGGTAATTCCTTCTAATTTCTAGAGAGATAGTATTTTCAAACTTATGATGCAAGACCTAAGGGAGTTTGACTTCAAATTTTAATAGAGTATCCAAAAGAGTCATTTGTAAAAGAACACATGGTAATACATCTATTTATAATTTTTTTCGATCGATAAAGTGAATTCTAGACCAATATTCATTTCATTTCTCATCCCTTGATATTTGCACTTGACTACTTTCATTTCTTGCTGAAAAATGGTAATTAACTAAATATCCTTCAAATTCATGAATTTGAGCATTTATGCTATAGATTTCTGAATCATCACATTTGTGATGAAGCTGGATGTGGACATAATATAAATTGTCTAATTGCATATTTACTCTTCAATAGCCATTTAAAACAATTTAAATCCATAATTCATGAAGCTGTTACTCTTATAATTTTTAGACTCTCATTACCATATGATTCTTCCTACTTAATATTTCTTTTTAAACGTGCAAAACAAATGGATGATAGTAACCATTGAGCAAGTGTGTGCATGACAGCTACATTTCAAACCCCATCAATTATGTGATCTCTCTTTTTAAATGGATCTCGTTTAAGCACATTGCAAAGATTGAACCATAATCTTGTTTTAAACATGTCATTTTTATTTTTTTTTCCATTTGTTTCTTTTCTCTTCAAATTTTGAGAGCAACCATTGTAGGAGCTTTTTCTTTAATCTCCTTTTTCTTTTCCCTATGCTTCTGCGGGTACTAAAATTCAAGCTTCATAATTCATATTGATGCGATTCTTGTACTATGTATGCATCTAAGCTTTGTCCTATAAATGTAAGTACATCACGATCTTCTTCCCAGTATTGGTTAACCCCATTGTCATCTCAAAAGATAGGTGAGCTCCTTTGGATTGACTCATACTGGCAGTATTGGTGAAGCTCATTTGTTCCAATCATTTGCTGTTCCCACAAAAATAATACCAACGTAGACCATGGACGATTGTTGAATTTGAAGAAAGGATTTGGATTATCAGTGACCATGTGGCGAGAAAATCAACTGAGTGAATTTAGAATATTAACTTTAAATTTAATTACTTAAATTTTGTATGTGTGATAAGTATTTATATTTTCAAAAATGATTACCCAAATACGTGATAAAATTTATGCCATTTAATTTTAATTTAATGCCTAAGATTCACTCACAATCAAGTGAATTTACATCCTTGAAGAAATGTTTCTATTATTTGTTTTTCTTTTTGTGATGAGAAATTTTATTATTATTTTTTTGTTTTATCCATGAGTATTCCTACATTATATTAGAAGTGAGTCTAATTTGATTTGGAGATAGAAAATAATCACAGTTACTTTCCCTTTTAGCGTGTGCTTTCTTATGGATTCGAACTCTTAACATTATAAAAACCTCTCGACTAATTGTATTTTATAATTTATATAAATCTTCCTTTTGTTAAACTTAAAAAAAAATAGAGTAAAATATACTTTTTATCGCTCAAGCTTGGTAGCTAAATCAAATTTGCATGAAGCAAGTGATAGTCGAATGAATAATTCTAATATGGTGGGACTAAATATTGGGAATTTTAAAGATGGGAAAGAAGTAGGTTAAGTGCAGTATTTGTTGGTTTCTAATTATATTTATGTGGTGTGTGGATTAGAGGCATTATTCACCCCATCTAATAACGAGATAGCCCAAAAAAAAAGATAAATATAAGATATATCATTAAGAGCTACATCTTATGTCATAACATTTTAAATTGTATATACTCCATAATTATTAAATAATAAATTACCAAATTATACATAATCTAGAAGTATAACAGTAACAAATTATAAATTTTGTATAATCTGAAAACTTAAAACACAAACTTATTAACTTGTAAATTATTTATAATATATAACACTACAAAATATTATTCTGAATTATTCACATAATTCCAAAGCTTGTAAAATCTAAAAAAAAAAGAAAAAAGATGAACTTATATGAAAATCAATTAAGAAATAAGTTGAGACTAGAGTATATTACTTAAAGCAAGGTTAAATAAATTAAAAAGGTAGCACATAAAAAATATAAGAGTGATAGGAGAGAGATAAATGAAGAGATAGATAGAGAAGTTAGGGTGAGATTTCTTTTAACACCTCAAATTTCTATTCTCACCCTTAAACTTTTTCTTTCCAAACAAATTGACAAAATTACTCTTGTACATTTTAAACTCCCCCTTCCTCCAACCCTGATCCGTCTGTTTATCCCCAAACACTATATTCTCCCCCCCAAATGCCAATATCAGTGTGACTTAATCACCCCGAAACCCCCAAAATCGGTATTACTTAAATATATAAACATATAGATTATCATATAATTCATAAGGGTAAATATATCAAGAAGCAAGTGACAATGATGCTGAGGCAATAGGAGTGGCCGATCATTAGTAAAAGCATAAATTAGTAGAGATAGTGAAGAAACTTTTTTAAAAGTATTTGAGAAAAGTATATATAGGTTATTGTTATGACTAAATTACTATAAATTATTGTGTCATTTCTTTTTCTTAATTTTTTATTTTTTGCAATTACCTACTTACAACTTATTATTTGTGTTTAAGCTTCACTCAAATTTATTATGTTTTATATCAGTAAATTTTTATAATAAAGCCTAAATTATTATTCTTTTACTGTTTCCCTTTCCTCAATCTCTCATTTGATTTTATAAATTAGAAAAAAGAAATTTTTAAAATTGAAATTTGGTACTGGCTGATAAGGACAGGGCATCTTTATTATTGTCTTCTTGTAATTATCTGGGAATTTGGATAAGTTGTTTTTGAGAATTTCTTTCATGCGAAGGAAGTGCATACTTGTTGGATGAGCGTTGGCTCAGCGGCTTGTTGCTAACACTTTCTTTTTTCTTTGAATCACTGACCAAAATATCACGTCTGGTGGTGCTGGCAGAGATGTTTCTGTCTCAATTTCAGAGTTCAAATATCATTTTTGCTTGAGTTACAGTGGATCAGACACCGAAAAAGGCTTTGTGTCCAACTTAGATGCTGCGTTGAAGCGGGTGGGATTAACCACCTACAAATATGAAGAATTACCCGACAAAAACAACGATAAAAACGAAATATTGATGCAAATTGCAAGATCACTCAGTATAATTTTGATTATTTCTGAAAGCTATGCTTCTTCTCCTTGGTATTTGGATGAGATGAAATGGATTCTTGAATGGCATCTTAATTCTCATATAATGCTTCTCCCAGTCTACTATCACCAAAGAAGAAGCACTGGCAAAGCTTTTGGAAAACTTAAGCAAGGGTTTGGAAATGACAAAATGGTTATGTTGTGGACCAGACCAAGAGGGCCCAAGCAGGCCCAAAAACAACCATATCATCCTCTCCATAAAGGATAACACAAGGCTGGGAAAGGCTCCTCTCTCTCTCTCGCTCAGATTCTCATCCCCCCTTACTACAGTGAACCCTCACAATATTGGTGCGGTGAACGTGGACAGCAGCCGCCACCTCCTCTGGCTACCTCCTCGCCTCAATAGAAAAGTTTTACTCCTCAGCAACCTCAGCTAGAGTCGCAATCGCAACCCCAACAACATCCATTGAAGCGACCACAACTACAGTTTCAAACTCCATCTCCATCTTTCCCTTTTGGGTGCCTGAACTCACCAAGTACTTGTTCCAAGCTTCAAATTGAGAAATCTTCGGTAAAAGGAGAAAGATGTTGGTTCTTGTACCACACGTCCATCCCATCCTCATCATCCACGGCATCATTCCCATTGAAAACCACCACCTTATAAGATTCAGGATGGAGATAGAGGCAGAGCTAGGAGAATAATAGTAGTTGTTCTTGTGTCTGTGGGTGTTGCCGCAGTGATTTTCGCACTTAGCCTTGTCTAGTTTTGCAGAAAATACATAAGTCAAAGAAAGCAACCCGAAAGAACAACGCCTTCTGTAAGGTGGTTGTGCCAAGTCAGTAAGTTTTATTAAAAGTGTGCTTGTTTGACTGTTTTAATTTTTGTTCCCAATCTAAGTTTCATCAAAACTTACCTAAGCTCAGTTGGTTGAACGAGGTTTCAAAATCCTTAGGTCGGGGGTTCGAACCTCGCTCGGGTCGGCATTTTTTATTAAAGTGATTTATTATCGCTATAATATAAATTCCCGATTTAAGCTTCATCAAAATCGACCCTACCTCAGTTGGTTAAGCGGAGTTCCAAAATCCTTAGGTCGGGGGTTTGAACCTCGCTCGGGTCGGCATTTTTATTAAAGTGATTTATTTTCGTTATAATATAAATTCCCGATCTAAGTTTCATCAAAATCGACTCGACCTCACTTGGTTGAGCGGAGTTCCAAAATCCTTAGGCCGGGGGTTCGAACCTCCCTCGGGTCGGCATTTTTATTAAAGTGATTTATTTCCGCTATAATATCAATTCCCAATCTAAGTTTCATCAAAACCAGCAACATTAGAAGGTGGGGGCAAATTTTCAATAACCTCAATTTTTGCTTGGTCAACCTCTATTCCCTGAGAGGAAGTTCGGTGACCTAAAACAATGCCCTCCTTTACCATGTAATGACATTTCTCCCAATTTAATATCAGATGAACCTCTTCACATCTTTTCAAAACCTTGGCCAAATTATGCAAGCAATTATCAAAAGAGGACCCAAAGACACTAAAATCATCCATAAAAACTTCAATGATATCACCAATCATCTCAGAAAAAATTGCAATCACACACCTTTGAAAAGTGGCAAGCGCATTGCATAGCCTAAAGGGCATATGCCTATAAGCAAAGACACCAAATGGGCATGTAAAAGCAGTCTTCTCCTGGTCCTCAGGAGCAATGGGGATTTGGTTATATCCTTAATAACCATCCAGAAAACAATAATATTCCTTACCTGCCAATTTTTCCAAAATTTGATCCATGAAAGGCAAGGGAAAATGATCTTTTCTGGTGGCACTATTCAACTTTCTATAATCTATGCATACCCTATAACCAGTCACTGTCCTAGTGGGAATCATCTCATTAGCCTCATTAACCACTACAGTCATACCCCCCTTCTTTGGCACTACATGAACTTGACTAACCCATGAGCTATTAGAAATAGGGTAGATTACCCCTGCATCTTGCAACTTAACAACTTCCTTCCTAACTACCTCTCTCATTGTTGGGTTTAGTCTCCTCTAGGGTTGTACTACTGGCTTAAATCCTCCCTCTAGGAGGATCCTATATGTGCACACAGTGGGACTGATACCCTTCAAATCTTCTATAGTCCACCCAATGGCTCCCTTGTGTTCCCTAAGGACTCTCAGTAGTCTCTCCTCCTCTAAAGGGGTCAATTCAGAACTAATAATCACTAGATAAGTCTCTTCTTCCCCTAAAAAGACATACTTAAGGTGAACAGGTAAGGGTTTTAGTTCTAGCTTAGGTGGTGCAGGCTTTGTCTCTATAGTCTCTATCTTTCCTATGCTTAAAACTGAAAAGTGTGGTGACACATGAATAGGCAAGGCATCCAACATGGCCTTACACTCAACTATCCCTAATCCATCAGAAGCAAACAATTCATCATAACATGTCAAAACTTTTTCCAGAGGTAATTTCACAATGTTTTCTTCCACAACATCATTCACACATGCATTAATGATATCTATCCTAAAACATCTATCATTATCAGGAATATGCTTCATGGAATCAAATATATTGAAAGTCACATGTTCATCATTCACCCTCAATTAAAGTTCCCCAGTAGCCATGTCAATCAGGGCTCTCCCTGTGGCAAAAAATGGTCTCCCCAAAATTAGAGGAATTTCAGTATCCTCTTCAATATTAAGCACAACAAAGTCTATTGGGAAAATAAACTTAGCAACCTTGACTAACACATTTTCCACTAAGCCATAGAGTATTTAATAAAGCGGTCAGCTAACTACAATGTCATCATGGTGGGCTTGATCTCTCTAATGCCTAAATTTTTGAACATTGATAATGGCATCAGATTAATATTGGCCCCTAAGTCACACAAGGCTCTCCCTACATTCATATTACCTATTTCATAGGGAACTGTGAAACTACCTGGGTCTTTTTGTTTGACTGGGAGTTTCTTTTGAATGATTTCGCTATACTCCTCAGTTAGCATAACCTTTTCATTCTCTTATATTTTCCTTTTGTTTGTTAAGATGTCCTTCATGAATTTAGCATAAGAAGGCATCTGTGCCAAAGCATCTGCAAAAGGAATATTGATCTGTAGTTTTTTAAAGATCTCCAAAAATTTTGAAAAACTTTTCTCATCAGTGGGTTTTTAGAGTCGTTGTGGGTAGGGTACCTTAACAGCAGGTTTGGGCGTATTGTACTGTTTCATATCATTCTTTTTCTTTCTCATGGGACTCCCACAACTAGTCCTAGACTTAGGCCCTGAGGTAGGCACATTTTCTGCTTGGTCAGTCTCCTCCATCACCTGGTGATGATCAGTGTTTTCTAGTAAACCCTGGGTCTTACTAGGTTTAGGCTTTATAATAGTTCCCTCTTGGTGGTGATGGCTTTTAGTTCCCCCTAGGATTTGGAATGGTGGAGCTAGGTAGTGATCCTAGAGGTCTTTAAGCTAGTTGTTCTACTATCTGGCCTATTTGGGTCTCTAGTTTTTGAATGAATGCCCTTTGATTTTTA
Source organism: Bauhinia variegata (assembly GCA_022379115.2). Classification (NCBI taxonomy): domain Eukaryota; kingdom Viridiplantae; phylum Streptophyta; class Magnoliopsida; order Fabales; family Fabaceae; genus Bauhinia; species Bauhinia variegata. The sequence goes on along the minus strand of CM039434.1, from coordinate 10,268,811 downwards.
AAATTTGTCCTCGTTTCTTCCATGAAAGAATTGGTATTCAGGGTCATCTACTTGATTAATTACCCTAGAGAGTCTACAGTTAGGTCAGAATGTGATGTTTCCTGGTTATGATTTTGCCTAGCATGAGGTGGTTGGTATGGTGTAGGGTGATTTTGAGGATTAAGACTATTTTGATTGCTCTAAGAAAAATTTGGATGGTTCCTGTTTCTGGGCTGGTAGGTATTGTTTTGAAAATGCTGTGGATTTCTATTATTATTCCCTACATAATTAATATGAGCAAATTCTTCTGGGTTTAAGTGGGGACAGATGCCTAGCTCATGTACAACAGAGCATAGTGTGCAAGGCTTGTAATTGTACTGAAGCCAAAGAGTGATGAGTGTGTGGGTTCACCTACAGGGTTGGGTAATTGGAAGGCTTCTAACTTTTTGTTCATGGAGGCAACTTGTTGAGCTAATTGTTCATTTTGGGCCAAAATGGTATCTAATGTATTTAGCTCATATACCCCACTCCTACTGTCTCTATCACCTGCAGTTTGTTGGTGATTAGAGGCTAACAATTCAAGCAGTTCATAAGTCTCCTCAGGACTCTTATTGGATATGGAACCCCCACATGCAGCATCAATTAAAATTTGGGTTTCCACTGAACAACCCTGGTAAAAGATTTCTACTTGCCTCCATTCTTCTAAACCGTGACCTAGACACTTCCTAAGTAGCTCCTGGAACCTCTCAAAAGCACTAGTCATTGACTCACCAGGAGCTTGCTGAAATGAAACTATTTGACCTCTTAGTTTGTTCCTAAGTGCAGGTGGGTGATATTTGTTGATGAACTTCTACACTAAAGTGTTCCAGTCTGTGATACTGTCTGGTTTCACAGCTTGATACCAACTAAGTGCCCTATCTGCTAGTGAAAAAGGAAAGACCATCAGCTTAATGGCTTCTTCAGAGGTTCTATTAATCTTTACAGTGCTACAAACATGTGTAAAAGCAGAGATGTGAGTGTAAGGATTTTCATTTCTCTCACCTCTAAACTGATTATGTTGCACTAGTTGGATTAATGATGCCTTGATTTCAAAATTATTAGCATTTATTGTAGTCTTCCTAATTCCTGTCCCACAACCACTAACTGGTGGCATGTCAAAATCCCTCATAGTCCTAGGTTGTGGTGGTGGATCCTCTACATCCCTATTTGGTGGAGGCAGATTGTTCAAAGGATTATGTTGGTCACACATGATTTCTTGTGCCTTATGTCTAACCTGTTTCCTTCTTTCCCTAGTTGTTTTCTCTATCTTCAGATCAAATAGGAGGTTGTCTGGATTGACAGTGCCTCGCATACAAGATCATGAGTCCTAAAAAAAAAAAAACAAAAACAAAATAAAACCTACATCTAACAAACACAAATAAAATACCCAAATTAACAAACTTCCAAGTACTTCTTGATATTGAATTAGACAATTTCCTGGCAACCGCACCAAAAACTTGTTTGTTCTCTCTAGCAAGTGTACTAGGTCAAACAGTAGTTAAAATGATGAGTAAGAGTATCGTTCTCAAGGAATAGTATTCAATTACCAATTTCGCTTTTAGTTCACTATTTAAGTGATCAATTAAAAAGATTTGGAACGGACTGTAACATAAACTAACCTAATCGCAATGGAAATCAAATCAAGATAAGAAGAATTAAAACAAGTGTTCATGACAGTAATTGAAAGAAAGGGGAAAATAAATCTTGTCTGGTAGGAGAATTTGGTGTAGATCTGCTGCCAAGTCTTTCTATCCGCTGCTGTTTTCCTTCGCTGCCAGCTGCTGTTTTCCCTTGCTGCCAGCTTTTAATGGTAGAAACCGAACTGAAACACCTTGGTTCTGCCACAGGACCCAACTCAAACTCGTCTGCTGCTGTTTTGTCTTCGGATGGGTTGCTGCTGTTTTGAGTTTCCAGCCGAACTGAGACACCTTGCCGACCTCCCCCTTTAGCTGCCTTCACGCATCAATTAGTAGCCCCCCTTCCTGAACTGGTCAGGCCCATCAAATGACATGGCAAACCCAGCCAAATATGGGCCACCGCCCTCACAATTGATCCCAGAGCAGAAATAGAAAAAAGGTTACTAAAACCAACAGAATTCTGTATCTTTTCCTAAAATCCACTCCTATTTGGTATGTGCCAATCAAATGCCAAAACTAAGTAGTAACATACTCTGAATTGCGTAAAAGACTCACAATATCAATGAAAAATGGCCTAAATAACTCTATGAAAATAAGAGTTATCAGTGGTAAAGTCAAAAGTATAGAAAACAAGACATTTACAAATGAAGAATGGAGCGATTGCTTGGAAAATATCTCGCAACTTCCAGACAAAGTGACAAGATGTATCTATTTGGGCCAAGAAAATGGTGCTGAAGCGAGAGTTAATGTTATCCTAAAAGAACTGGAAATCATGATGGAGGTTGCAGAACCTTTTCTCCTCGAGGAGAAAGTTTTCCGTCTAACCTTTATGTTGCGTCCACCTTTTAACATTCTGCCTCCACCATGGAAATATCATGTTTACTTGAGCTTTAGTGGATCAGACTCCGAAAAAGGCTTTGCATCCAACTTATATGCTGCATTGCAGAAGGCAAGATACATCACCTACAGAGATGAAGGAATACTCAACGGAGGAGAAACTTCGAGCAATTGAAAATTCATTCATTGTAATTGTGATTTTATCTGAAAATTATGCTTCTTCTGCTTGGTGATTGGACGAGCTCTACAAGATTCTTCAATGCCATGTTAATTTGCATATACTACCAGTCTACTGTGGGGTGGATCGATCTGACGTAAGGAATGTAAGCAGAAGTTTTGGCAAAGCTTTTGCAAGATTTGTGGATAACTCAGCACATGACGAAGAGAAGGTTCTGAGATGGATGTTTGCCATGCGAGCAGTTGGCAAGTTGTCTGGCTTGCATTCCGAAGGCCGGTATGTATGTTTGACAGAATAGATTATCACCTGTTATTTCTACTTTAATGGACAGAAAATATTTAGTTGCTCAAGCTTTCTTTGTCATAATGCTTACATTATTTTATTTGAAAAATAGATGTTGTTCTTTTACCCATAAATGCTTGCTTTTTGGTAACGAAATTAAGGAACATATAAATTGTTCAAAGTAATTGTAATAATATTAAGTTTTTATGTCTTTTAGAGTTTGTAACCTTGGTAGATTTAGAATACACTTCAATAAGGTATTATTTTCATTGAAGAGATATTACTGAAGCTAGTGAGACTTATGTTGCTATGCAAGAAATTCGTGAGTATTAAAGCTAATCGTATTTATTTTATCACATAGAGATTTTTGAACTCACTATTGCTGAGAGTTATCTGATTTCAAATTAAGGGAGCATTGAAGCTAATCGTATTTTGAAACTATTATGTGTTATTTAAATGTCTTCTAGAGTTGTAAGGTTTTGTGTCTTTTATTGCTTATAACTTTCATGTTTTTAGAACACAATTCAATAACTTATTATTTCCATTTAAAATTAATATACTACAATAGCTCAATGGAAGTTATGCGATTATGCAGTAAATTAGGAAATCAAGAATTTCTCTATATGAAAACAAATAGGAGTTTAAAGTAACATATTAATTTGGATTGATATTATGAGTTTTTTCCAAGTATAGAAAGTACCTATGGATTGAAGGGTTGAGTACAAATTGTAGCAGTAGTTCTGGTTTTAGTAAATGCTGACTTCATGAGATTAAAATATTTTCTGGAGAATGCTTGACACTTTGTTGTTTAGTATAATTGTACATGTTTTCAGCTGGGTCTCGAGATTAATCATTGCTGAACAATGTAGGCCTGAATCAGTTCTAATTGAAGAAATTGTTTCAACAGTACGTGGACAGCTGATTGAAATGAGCAGAAGTAGAAGAGGTAAATCACTGTCTGATTTCCATTTCGAGATACTAGCTAAGATTGCTAATCCTGCAATCACGGATTTCCTGGCGAAACGTTTAGAGCTGGATAATATCAAGCAGTCATTGGTCACCCTTGCTGGCAAAGTCACAGGCAAAAACATGAAAACATTTACACCAGAATCATCTGTGGAAAAGTGGAGCCATCGCTTGGAAAATGTCTCATACCTTTTAGACAAGTCTATAGAACATATCTATTTGGGTTGAGAAAAGGATGCCGAAGCCCAAGTTAACAATATGCTGAAATAACTGGAAACCATGATGGAGTATCCTTTTGCCCATGAACAAACTATAGGTAAAAAGAAAATAATTATTAGCTTTTTACAGTCTTATGAAGAAAGGGGCAGCAATAATGCCTCTGTGAGTGTCATAGTGGGCAGGAGTAAGAGTCGGAACACCTTCTTGGCTGATAATGTTTATGGGGATGCAACTGTAATGGATTCTTTTGATATTAGAGGTTGGGTGGAATTTGAAGATAAACTTGATGCTCCGAGTTTGACAAAATGCATACTAAAAAGTCTTAATTCTGATTTCTGTGATGATGACGATTTACAAACATTAATGGCTCAATTACATGAATGCTTGAGTGGATGGAAATCTATGCTGGTTTTTGATGGTTTTGACAGCTTCCAGAACTGGGAAATCTTATTGAAATGTTTAGAAGCTGCTGAAAGAGGAAGTTCTATCGTCTTAACAGCAAGCAAAGCAGATATTATAGAGATTGGTGACTGCATTGTGTTTACGGACCACAACGTTGTCTCTGTTAGCGAGGCTGTCCATGTTGATTTGAACTCATCTGATTTGCCAGACAACCAGTTTGTTTGGAAAACTTTACACTGTACTTCCTCCTATTACCTCAAAAAGCAGCCAAATATGATTCTAAAGGAAGAGGTGCATGAAATTGCCGCTGATGAATTGATTGAAGGTTTAGCTTATGCCTCTGAACCACAATCTCTGCCAACTCATGCTAATTTGGCAACTAAAAGTGGCGATGATTCTGAGACTGATCATCAAGAAGCAAGTGCTGTGGAGATTGAAGGTGTTGTCGATGATGAAACAGAGACTTCTTCTGATCAAGATACACTCGATTTCCTCTCTTATGTTACTATAAGCGTTTCAGATGTATCTCAACTACGGGAATCACCACAGAGGTTGCACAGCCTTAGAATTGTAGAATGTCACATTCTGGAGTCCCTAGCAGCTGAATTGAAAAGTGAAAGCCTCAATCTTTCTGAGTTATATATGATTGATTGTGGTTCTCTTAAAGACTTTGTTGATAAGAGCTACTGCACTTCCTTGACACCACTGTATATCAACAAATTCAGAAAATTAGAATTTCCCTTAACTCCAATGACAACCCAGAACTTTGCATGCTTGAAACATCTGAGCATCATAAGTAGCTGTGATTCTCTTGAGTTTTTCACCTTGAACCTTTTCCCCAAACTTAAAACTCTTTGTATTTGGGATTCTCCTTACCTAGAATCCCTTTCAACATCTAATGTATTTCAGAATGTCAAGTTGAAACTTGAATCTTTGGAACTTCGCGATGGTCCTAATTTGGCATCATTTCCAGCACAAGGACTGCCTGTTCCTAATCTTAAATCAATCCGACTCTGCAATTGCAAAAATCTGAAGTCACTCCCCAGTGGTATGGCATCCCTTAACTCTCTTCAGTCTATAATTCTGGACAGATGTCCAGAACTTGAGTCTTTGCCTGCAGGGGGCTTGCCTTCTACTCTAAATTTGCTTTCCATTGCCTTCTGCGACAAGCTTACTCCACAGAAAGAGTGGGAATTGCATAGGCTTCATTCTCTTAGTCGTTTAGAGATTGAAAGTGGATGTAAAGGCATGGAGTCATTTCCAGATCAATATCTTCTTCCAAAAAATCTCACATCCCTACGCATCAGCAAACTCTTGAGTCTTACCAGCTTGGATTACATGGGACTTCAGGATCTGACTTCTCTTGAGTCATTGGAGATTAACTCTTGCCAAAAACTCCACTCCCTGCCGGATAAAGGGTTTTCCTCCTCTCTGAGTTTTCTCTGCGTCAAAGAATGCCCAATGCTGACCCAGAAACTCATGTATAAAGCTCGAGCAGAATGGCAGAACATAGCTCGGATACCTAAAATACAAGTTAATGACAAGTTAGTCTCATGTAATAGCACAAGAGGATCTTCTATATCAGGAAATGGGATCATATGAAGGTAAACTTTTGATCGATCAGTGGTTTTCTACAAATAATTATATGATATATTTGGCTTTTATGTCTGGAACTGCCATATGTGATTCAACTATACTATGCTTATCTTATTTCTCTTTAACTGCTCTTTCAGCACATTTTCAATCTCTCAAAAGTGCAGGTGAAAGCATTGTTGCTGATCGTTAATCTCAGTTGGTTGAAGAGAAGGGGAAGCTGATAGTCCTCATCTCTTTAACTCTTCTCTTCTACCCTTTCAGCACACAGATAATGGAACCAGAATTCAATTTTCAAGAACTCAGTCAGAGTCCATTCCAGGAAAGTCACGAAATGCTTTGCCAAAGTACTTATCATTTGTAAATACTGTATATACCTTCCTGCTTTTCAAGCTTTTGTTTGTGTCCCTTAATATTTCGCATCAAATCAATTGTAAAATTCACCGTGGATATTGATATTCTCAACTTTCCAACACTACTATCTATTGTTATGTGATGAACAGGCTAATTACATAAGAAATTTGAATATAAAGTTGATCATTTTAGTAAATTTTCCTGCTATTGGTATTGGTAGTTATCTATACTGATAGGAAAAACTTTAGTGGTACCTCCGTTATCAACTAAAGAAAAATAGCATTTCTCTCTCTTTAGGTTTCTGAAGATGTTAAAAAGACTAAAAAGTGGGCATGATCAACATGTTATTGTCTATTGCGACTGAACTATGAATTAATTTGATAATTATTTTCATTAAGCAGTTGGGTTCTCTCTTATAATGAGTTGAAAGTACAGAGGAGGTGGCTCCTTTTTTTCTTCTTGTTTTTGAAGAATGGGAATTATGGTTGGTGAAAAATGTATAGAATCTTTTTTTTTTTTTGAAAACTGAAACTTTTAATTAAACTTGTAGAGTGTCTTACTAACTGATTTATATGCTTGGTAGTAAGTTAAAGTAAGGCTCAATAAAGCAAGAGCCATCCCAATTTTTTGTCGAGCTTTAGGACAATTATTGATGACTTGGTAATTGCTTCTAATTCTTAGTTTAGCAGTACTTTTAAGCCTATGATGCAAGACCTAAAAGAGTTTGACTTGAGGTTTATTTAGAGTATCTAAAAGAGTTATTTGTGTAAGAACATATGGTAACGCGACTATTTATAATTTTTTTTTGATCGATCAAGTGAACTCTAGGAATGAGAAATATTCATTTCATTGCTCATACTTGATATTTGCACTTGACTACTTTCCTTTCTTGCTGAAAAATGGTGATTAACTAATTATCCTTCAAATTCATGAATTTGAGTATTTATGCTATAGACTTCTGAATCAGCACATTTGTGATGAAGTTGGATGATGGACATAGTTTGAATTGTCTAATTGCATATTGACTCTTCAATAGCCATTTAAAACAATTTAGATCCATAATTCATGGAGTTGTTACTCTATAATTTTTAGACTCTCATTTCCATATCATTCTTCCTACATGATGTTTTCTTTTTTGACCCTTACTTAGATCTATAATTCATCGAGTTGTTACTATTTCTTTCCCTTTCCTCAATCTCTCATTCTCTTCTCAGTCTTTGGTTTCTGTGGATTTCAGGCTCAGCCCCCCTTTGAATAGAAAGGGACCCTTAGTTTCCTTCGATTTTTCTCCCCGCTGAATGTGAAAATTTTTTTATTTTTGTATGCGAGTGAGACCCACATTGAGATCGCTGCATCAGTGACTTAGTAAATTTGTCTGTATTTAAATTCATAAACTTAAATGATAAATGATCATGTTTGCATGTTATGTTGCACAATAATTTCAAAGCTTGGTATCTGTTTTCATTAAGCAGCTGCGTTCTCCCTTGTTTACTGCTTCTTGTTTTTGAAGAATGGCAATTATGGTTTTCTGAAAACTCTGGAGAATCTGTTTTCTTTTCTAATCTCATTTCATTTGAATTGTCTATATTAGTCAAGTTAAAGTTAGTCATTTTATGTTCCAAAGTAACTTCAAAGCCTGGTAATTTTTTTCATCAAGCAGTTGGGTTCTCTCATGTCATGAGTTGAAAGTAATGAGGAGGGGCGCCAATTTATTGCTTATTGTTTTTGAAGAATGGCAATTATTGTTGGTGAAAATATGCTGAATCTGTTTTCTATTTTTATTGCATATCATTTGAATTGTCTATCTATATTAAGTTGAAGTTAGGCTTAATTACGCAAGAGCCATCCCAATTTTATGTTGAGGTTTGGGATAATGATGGATGACTTGTCAATTTTTACTAATTTCTAATCTATTAGTTTTTCCAAACCTGGGATGCAGGATGTAATGGAGTTTGACTTGAGATTTAATTAACACATGGTGATGTAACTATATATAATTTTCCATCAATTAAATGAACTCTGGGATGACCATAGTTTCATTTTTTTTTTCCCCAGAAAACTGTAAGACTGTATGATAGTATAGAAATCTTCAAGCTCTTCACCATACTCTTACTTTTATCTCTCTCTCTTTCTTTTTACTTTTTTGTTTTGGGTCTTTTCCCTTTTCTTCTGTGGTAACTACAATTCAAGTTTCATATTGATGTGACTGCTTTGCTTTGTAGATATGTCCTGTATAAGTACATCAATTACAACTGGATCTTTGATTTCCTGCAGCAGTACAGTAAAAATGTGGATCTTCCTATTATGTTTCTTTGGAGAATTGTAGGTACATGTCCTCAATAAAAAAGGGGCTGTTTAACTCCTCTGTTCCACACCAATGAAATATCTGCAGAATCGTTGTCATTGATGTTAATGACAATCCTCTTGTATAGTTTTTAGCTCTTCATCATCTTGAGAGACGACCATGAGAGCTGAGCTTTCAATTGGGAAATGCCATTTTAGAATTTCACCTCTCTTACTCTTTTTTTTGTGGAGTGTTCTCATCGGCCCTCGTAGAGCACCCACTGAGATTGGAATGTAGTCCTTGAGAACTTTCACTTCAATCAAGTGGACGTGTCAAAATTCTCCCATTGATCTTGTATCTCATAGAAAGAAATGACAAGGTTGATTTCTCCCCTACTCAAAAATTTACTTTCAAAGAATGTGATGTCCCTTGACTAAATCTCGTTTGCTGCTCTATCCCTCGACTCTTTCTAATTACCTTACTAGCTAGACAATAAGATAGTTGCTGTGTGGTTATAACATTACCGACTAGATTATGGGATAGTTGTCAACCATATTGGTAGGTATGAATTTTAGATTCAAATAACTATAAAGTTAATTATCATCTATTAAATAAGATTACAATTACATTATTTATGCAGTCAAATTTTCATTTATATATATAATTGTATCATTGACTAGATTAAATGACTAGGGACATTAATGATATACGTTTCAGACTATTAAAATTATATAAATAATATTATTTAGAATAAACAAAAGGTGTTTCATTCTATAAGAATTATTTATATAATTTTAATAATTTGATGAGTGTGTTAATTAAAAATAAAATGATAATTATAAAAAGATAAAGCAAAAGACAGATTTGAACAGATAGAGTAATAATTGCAAAAACATAAAGTAAAAAGCAGATTTGAACAACCAATGCCTGTTCAGAAACATGCATTACATATATAATTGACTGGACTCAATGACTAGAGTACTCGGTGCGTCTGTCTTGTTTCCATCTGTCAAGTGGGGTACCCCAACTTCTTTTAAAGTGGTAGACTAGTAGCCTAGAAATTCCCTTATTCAAGTCATCACGATAACATCTATAACAATTTTAAATGAATCACCATTTTTTTTTTAAGTTGGAAACAATTGTTTTATTTTATAATATGTATAACTTTAGAATTTTATTTTTATTTTAAAACATGTTTATAGTTAGGAAGAGAGATAAGCTACAAGACTATCATTGCTTGTTTGTGATCTGTGATTCAACTTGTGTTGCAAATCAATTGTAGTAATCTCGTCGAGAAAATCATCTGCATCATAGACTGCTTCTCCTACCATGTCAACCCATGCTTTTACATTAGGGTCATGCGTCTGTTTCTCCTCAGCATCGCCAAGAACAGCTTTCACAGAAAGCAACAGCATCTTCAAATTGTTGAAGAGTTCTTCTGCCTTATCAGCATCATTTCTTCCAAACATACATGCGAAAACACTCCCGCCAGGAACTACCCTATCAAATACCACCTGCAGTATGGCGCCAATAACTGTCTCAGCAAGCATGTTGCTGGGGTATTTTCTAGAATGGGGAAGTGGAAGTATAGAGGAATGCAAAGAAGAAAGAACCAAACCAGCTTCTTGAGATGAGAGTCCGGTTGAAAATGGAGTTCTGATTTAGTTCACTATTTTGGCCAAGACTTTGTTTGTTGACTTGGAGAAGGTTCCCAGAAATTTCGGTTCTTAAAAACAATTTTTTGTTATTTTATTTTATTTTTTAAAACAATTGACATAAAACACCCAAACAAGCAATTTTTTAAAAAAACATTTTTTATAAAACAAAAGGATTGTTTTTAAAAACACGAAGACCCATATTTCCTCACAAGAAGAAAATATATTATCTTGTTTGATTTTTTATATTATTGATTTTGATGGGTGCTAAGCTATATAAGATGTATACGAAAATTTTCCATAGGAACCATATGGTTGCCAATGCACTAGGCATCCAGTGTTGTTGGCCTTTGATTTTTTTTTTTTTTGTTAGCACAAAAATCCAAATATAGCATTTTAAAATCAAAGGAAAAAAAAAACTAAGTGTTTTGACTTAATAGACAAGCTCATCAAATTTTCCAATACACAGAAGAAAATATTTGTGAATTGAATTTTTTATATATAAAAAATTAAAAATTTCTCCAATCAAACTATCAAAACTGTTAAATTTCTCTATAAAATTTATATAAAGAATGGAAAAATCACCCACCTTTTTTATTTTCTAAGAAAAAGGCAAATTAACTTAAGTCTGAATTTCTCCAATAAAAACCACCAAATTCTTTGAATTAAAGTTGAGTACCAAGAGCCTTCATTTTCAATTTCTTCTCTCTTTGTCGTTTTTCTTTTCTTTGGGATGAGAGTGATAAACGAAAGTTTGAGATAAGAGGGAGAAGTTGAAAAGTTATGTGTAACGTTAAATATATTTTTTCTGATTAATTCTAATACCTAATAATATTTATTGACTTTTTTTTGTTGGCCCTAGGCCATTACACTTCCAAACTATGGCCATGGCCAACACTACTGACATCTATTAAAGAAGAAAATGATAGAACATCAACGAGGGTGGTTAGGAATGTGCATAGAAAGTCATTACACTTTTTTTTTGTGTTGTGTTTAATTTTTTAAAAGAGTTAAGTATTAGATAAAAGTTTATTTATGGTAATAGACAAATTCTTAAAATCTTATTACTCACTAAATTATGGGACAAGTATTTATTAGAGTATTATATAAAAATTTTAACCTTATTATCTCTCAAACCACCCTACAATGACCATTAACTAGCGAGGTATCGATGATTGACGACCCATTTTTAAATTTTATATTTTTATAAAGTACTTTAATTGTTATAAAATATTAAAATTTTATTATATATTTTTTAAAAAAATAATGTAATACAAAGTATTACCGTAAATTATACACAAATAGTATAAAATATTTTATCCAGTGCATTAAGCAACAAATATTAAACAATATAAAAAATTATACTGTACCTTAACTCCTTATGTTATAATATTTTACTTGTGTTATTCAGTATTATATATCAAACACACCCTAAAGTTATTGATGAAGAGAGTTGATCACATAATAGCCAATTTTATAAAAGGTATAAAAGAAGACCAAAAACACTTATAAAATTATAAAAGCTAACTCATGATTAACAACATTTATAAAAATTTAGTTTTTGATGGAACCAATAACATTATGTTATTGTCATCATATCACATGAATTTAAACTTTTTTAATGATTGGACATTGAGATATTATTGATTTGGGTTACTTTAAAATAGATGTCGTAAGAAAATTTTGTTATTTCCTATTTTAAGCACTCAAATTTCTTCACACTTTTTAGATGTAAAACTTATTTAAAATGTGAGTAATAATTAATAATTTTTTTAATAACAATAATTTTAATGTACCCAACTCAAATATGTCTTAGAGTTTCTTAAAACTTAGTTTGTTATTATTGAGTCTGGCAAATAGAATGATGTTAATACCATTTGGCCATATAAATCTTTTGGTTATATTATATATAATTTATCAGTGAATACTAGAGGAAATAGGAATTTTTGTTTTCACAAAAAAGGGATATTTATTGATGTAAACCTTTAATTATTACCTTTAGTATAACACATCACTTTATTATATTTTTTGTTTGAGATAACAGGAGATTTGTTTTAAAAAAAAAAAAAAAACAATTGACAATATCATTGATACGTTGTCAGGCTTTTGTAATAGTAAAATAGAAAGAAATTTGGAAATTTAATTGAATATGTTGGTTGGGTGGTGATCTGGAGAATTTCTTTCATGTCGAAGGAAGTGCTTCTTGTTTGCAGAGCAATAGTGAGTCGAAGGTAGGAAAGAAGCAATATTTGCTGGATTAGCTTTGGCCGTGGGTTGTTGCAAACACTCTTTAGAATTACTAAACCAAAAGCCTTTGAATGGCTGATAGCACTGCTAGAGATGATTCTTTCTCATCTTCAACCATTGTGCCTCCACCGTTAAATTATGATGTTTTCTTGAATTTTAGAGGAGAGGACACCAGGAAAGGCTTTGTAGGCCACTTAAATACTGCGTTGAGGCAGAAGGGATTGATCACCTTCATTGCTGACAACGTCCCGAGAGCAGAAGAAATTAAATCAGCAGTAATTCAAGCACTTGAAACAACACTCTCTACAATCGTGATTTTCTCTGAAAATTATGCTGCTTCTACTTGGTGTTTGGATGAGCTCCATTTGATTGTTGAATGTAAAAAGAAATTGGGTAGACCAGTTTTCCCAGTCTACTACCACATAGATCCATCTGATGTAAGGCACCAAAAAGGAAGTTTTGGCGAAGCTTTTGCACAACATGGTAAAAGATTTGCACAAGAGAAGGTTCAAAATTGGAGATCTGCCCTGAAACAAGTTGGCGATTTATCTGGCTGGCATACTAGAAACCTTCGGTATGTATGTTTGACAGGCATAAGTCATCATAAATTATGGAAGGAAAATATTTAGTCACTCGTGGCTTTCTTTGTCATCAAGTTTACTTATATTAAGCTTTTAATGGTAACAATGCTGTTATTTTATCTGTAAATGCTTTTTTTTTGTAATGTAATTAAGGAATGTATATAAAGAACTTGGGTCTTTCAAATTGTAACTGTAGTTCTTGTTTTTGCAAATGATGTCTTTACAAAATTAAAATCTTTTCTGGAGAGTGATCGAACTTTAATTGATGATATACAATGTTCAATTCAAGAAAAGAAGTCATCAAATAAAGCTGCAATTAATAGTATCATCTGTTCTGTGTTGCTCAGTGTCGAGATTAATCATTGCCTAACAATGTAGGTCTGAAGCGGAATTAATTGAAGAAATTGTTTCAACACTAAAAACACAGCTGTTTCAAATGAAAGCAATCATAAGGAAATCACCTTCTGAGTCTGATTTGCTTGTCAAGATACAAGCCAAGCTCGCTAGTCCTGAAATCACCAATTTCCTGTCGAAACGTTTAGAGCCAGATAAGATCAAGCAGTCATTGGTCAACTTTGCCAAAGCTCACGCGAAAACATCTGGGGAAGAGTGGAACAATCTCTTGGAAAATATCTCTTACCTTTTAGATGAGGCAATAGAACATGTCAGCTTGGGTAGAGAAATAATTGCTGAAGCCAAAGTTAATGCCATCCTAAAAGAACTAGAAACCATGACAGAGGAGGATCCATTTGTCCATGAACAGCCTATAAGTAGCGAGAAAAAGATTATTTACTTCTTGCAGTCTTATCAAGAAAGTGGCAGCAATAATGCCTCTGTGACTCTCATAGTGGGAGTGGATAAAAGTCAGAACACCACATTGACTGGTAATGTTTACAGAGATAAAACTGTGGTGGCATCTTTTGAACTCAGAGGTTGGGTGAAATTTTCCGTGGACCAACTTGATGCTTTGAGTTTCATAAAGAGTATACTAGAAAGCTTCAATGCTGGTTTTGATGATGGTGACGATTTACAAGCATTAATGACGCAGTTACGTGAGTGCTTGAGCAGAAAGAAATTTCTGTTGGTGTTTGATGGTTTTGACAGTTTCCAGAACTGGGAAATCTTTAATAAGTGTTTAGAAGTTGCTGAAAGAGGAAGTTCAATCATCTTAACAGCACAGAAAGCAGATATTACAAAGATTGCTGATTGCACTTTTTTTCTAGACCAGGATGTGTTTTCTGTCAGTGAGGCTGTGCGTGCTGATTTCAATTTATCGGAAATGGAATCATCTGATTTGCCAGGGTCAATATATGAACAGGATACTTGGAAAACTAATACTTCCTCCGGATCCCATTACCTCAGGAAGCAGCCAAAATTGATTTTCGAGGAAGATGTGATTCCAGAAGAAGGGCATGAAGATGCCACTCTAACCAGCAAGGAAACTGATAGCTTAATTGAAGGTTTACCTCATGCCCCTGAACCACAATCTCCACTGACAGGTGCTAATTTGGCAACTAACAGTGATGATGTTATTGAGGCACTAAGAACAGCTGATCATCAAGAAGCAAGTGATAATGATGCTGAGGCATTAGGAGCGGCTGATCATCAAGAAGTAAGTGACAATGATGCTGAGATACTAAGAGCAGCTGATAATCAAGAAGCTAGTACTGCCGAAATCCTAGGAGTTGTTGATGATCAATCAGAGGATTCTTCTGATCAGGATACATTTGATTTCTTCTCTTCTTTGGAAACTATAAAAATTTCACATCCATTTCAACTAAAGGAGTTACCGCAGAAGTTGCACAGCCTTAGAATTGTAGAATGCCACTTTTTGGAGTCGCTAGCAGCTGAATTGGAACATCAAAGCCTTAGTCTTTCTGAGTTGTACATGATTGATTGTGGTTTTCTTAAAGACTTTGTTGATGAGAGGTACTGCACTTCCTTGACAACACTATATATCAACAAATGCAGAAAATTAAAGTTTCCCTTATCTTTGTTGACAACACAGACCTTTGCATGCTTGAAACATCTGAGCATAGGCAATAGTTGCGATTCTCTCGAGTCCTTCACCTTAAACCTTTTCCCCAAACTTAAAACTCTTTATATTTGGGGTTGTGAAAATCTAAAATCACTTTCCGTATCTGAGGGATTTCAGAATGACAACCTGAAACTTGAGTCTTTGGAACTTTGGAATTGTCCTAAACTGGCATCATTTACAGCAAAAGGACTGCCTTCTCGTAGTCTTAAATCCATTAGGTTCTCCAATTGCAAAAATCTGCAGGCACTCCCCAATAATATGGCATCCCTTGGATCTCTTCAGTCTATAATTTTGGAAAGATGTCCAGAACTCGAGTCTTTCCCTGCAGGAGGCCTGCCTTCATCTCTCAATTTGCTTTCCATTGCCTTCTGTGATAAGCTTACTCCACAGAAAGAGTGGGAATTACATAGGTGTCATTCTCTTAGTCGTTTCGAGATTGAAAGTGGATGTGTGGGCATGAAGTCATTTCCAGATAAAGATCTTTTGCCAAAAAATCTTACATCCCTACGCATCAGCAAACTCTTGAGTCTTACCAGCTTGGACTATATGGGGCTTCAGGACCTGACTTCTCTTGAGTCACTGGAGATTAACTCTTGCCGAAAGCTCTACTCCTTGCCAGATGAAGGGTTTGCTTCCTCTTTGAAGTTTCTCTGCATTAATGAATGCCCAATGCTGACCCAGAAACTCATATATAAAGCAGGTACAGAATGGCCGAAGATAGCTCGAATACCTAAAATACAAATTAATGGTGAGTTAATCTCGAGTAATAGAACGAGAGGATATTCTATATCAGGAAATGGGATCATATGAAGGTAAACTTTTGGATCAGTGATTTTCTACAAATAATGATTTATATGATATATATGAAAGTTTGGCTTAATTTTATGTCTGTTACTGACATATATGATTCCACCTTATTATTCTTATATTATTTCAACTGCTCTTCTACCTCTTCAGCACAGTTTCTTTCTCTAAAAATTGCAGGTGAAGGCGTTGTTATTTGACCATATCATTAATATCAATTGGTTAAGGAGAAGAGGAAGCTGATAGTCTTCATCTCAATCAGGGTCCGTTCCAGGAAAGTCATGAAATGCTTTGATAAAATACTCATCATTTGTGAACATTGTATTTACCTTCCTGCTTTTTAAGCTTTTGTTTGTGTCTGTTAATAATTTGCATGAAAGGTGCTCCTTCTGTATCCCAATAAATGAACTGTAAAATACACTGTACATCTTGGTATTCTCAACTTTCCAACACTACAATAGCCTAATTACATAAGAAGTTTGAATCTCAAGTTGGTGAGATGCATGCACATTATATTGGAAAATGAATAGTTCTCTAACCAATTAGTAAACCTTCTTTCACCGTAGCATTTTCTGCATCACTAGGGTTTTTTTTTTTAAAAAAAAAAGAAGAAAAAGAAAAATTGTTAGGTGCATCACCGTGCATGTATCATGGATAGGCTTTGGTGTATTGTGGATAGGACTTGTTCTGAAGATGTTAAAAAAGATTAAATTGGTCATGTTCAACATGATATTGTCTATTGCGACTGAGCCATGAATTCTTTTGATGATTATTTTCATTAAGCAGTTGGGTTCTCTCTTATAATGAGTTGAAAGTACAGAGGAGGTGGTTTCTAGATTTTTGAAGAATGGTAATTATGGGTAGTGACAAATGCGTAGAATCTATTGTCTATCAAGTTAAAGTTAGGCTTTTTTTTTAAAAAAAAAAAAAAAGAAGAAACTATTGTATTTAGTACTAAATTAAACACTAAATAATCAATTCAAACTGAATAGTACTATAAAAGTAATAAAAAAAAAATTCTTAAGATTTTAAAAATGTTGCATCTTTCGGACTCAAACTTGTTTAGAATTTAAAATCTTTAATTAAACTTGAACAATATCTTATCAATTAATTTATATGCTAAATAGTAAGTTAAAGTTAGGCTCAATAAAGTAGTAGCCATTTCCAATTTTATGTTGAACTTTAGGACAATTATTGATGACTTGGTAATTCCTTCTAATTTCTAGTTTAATAGTATTTTCAAACTTATGATGCAAGATCTAAAGGAGTTTGACTTAAAAATTTAATAGAGTATCTAAAATAGTCATTTGTAAAAAAAAACACATGGTAATGCATCTATTTATAATTTTTTTCGATCGATCAAGTGAATTCTAGATCAATATTCATTTCATTTCACATACTTGATATTTGCACTTGACTACTTTCCTTTCTTGCTGAAAAATGGTAATTAACTAATTATCCTTCAAATTCATGAATTTGAGCATTTATGCTATAGATTTCTGAATCATCACATTTGTGATGAAGCTGGATGTGGACATAATTTAAATCGTCTAATTGCATATTTACTCTTCAACAGCCATTTAAAGCAATTTAAATCCATAATTCATGAAGCTGTTACTCTTATAATTTTTAGACTCTCATTACCATATGATTCTTCCTACTTAATATTTCTTTTTAAACGTGCAAAACAAATGGATGATAGTAACCATTGAGCAAGTGTGTGCATGACAGCTACATTTCAAACCCCATCAATTATGTGATCTCTCTTTTTAAATGGATCTCGTTTAAGCACATTGCAAAGATTGAACCATAATCTTGTTTTAAACATGTCATTTTTATTTTTTTTTCCATTTGTTTCTTTTCTCTTCAAATTTTGAGAGCAACCATTGTAGGAGCTTTTTCTTTAATCTCCTTTTTCTTTTCCCTATGCTTCTGCGGGTACTAAAATTCAAGCTTCATAATTCATATTGATGCGATTCTTGTACTATGTATGCATCTAAGCTTTGTCCTATAAATGTAAGTACATCACGATCTTCTTCCCAGTATTGGTTAACCCCATTGTCATCTCAAAAGATAGGTGAGCTCCTTTGGATTGACTCATACTGGCAGTATTGGTGAAGCTCATTTGTTCCAATCATTTGCTGTTCCCACAAAAATAATACCAACGTAGACCATGGACGATTGTTGAATTTGAAGAAAGGATTTGGATTATCAGTGACCATGTGGCGAGAAAATCAACTGAGTGAATTTAGAATATTAACTTTAAATTTAATTACTTGAATTTTGTATGTGTCTTCGGTATTTATATTTTCAAAAATATTACCCAAATTCGTGATAAAATTTATGCCATTTAATTTTAATTTAATGCCTAAGATTCAATCACAATCAAGTGAATCTAGATCCTTGAAGAAATGTTTCTATTATTTGTTTTTCTTTTTGTGATAAGAAATTTTTTTATTATTTTTTGTTTTATCCATGAGTATCCCTACATTATATTAGAAGTGAGTCTAATCTGATTTGGAGAAAGAAAATAATCACAATTACTTTCTCTTTTAACGTGTGTCTTCTTGTGGGTTCAAACCCTTAAGATTGTAAAAACCTCTTAACTAATTGTACTTTATAATTTATGTAGATCTTCCTTTTGTTAAACTTAAAAATAATAGAGTAAAATATACTTTTTATCCCTCAAGTTTAGTTGCTAAATCAAGTTTGCTCTTTACATTTCAAAGTTCTCAAATAAACCCTTAACATTATTAAAACATTTCAAGTCGAATCCTCTATCAATCTCTCTTAAACAAGGCAGATGAAATTTACTGACTATTAAGTACTGATGTCACACGTTATTTAATATGCTAGACCAATATCCTTCCTCTGTTCATAGTCTGATAAGTAAATTTTAAAATAAAAAACAAAAATTTCTAAAACCACATTGATTCTTGCCATTTTTCCTTTTTTCTTGTTTTTTTCTCTTTCTCTTTCATTATGAAATAGAGGCCTTCTCTCTCTAGATTTTGCTAATTAATTCTTGCACAAAAATGAAAACTTGTCATTCTCATGTCAGCTAGTGTATTAACATTTTTTTAATTAATTTGCAAGAGAAGAAATGTGCAGGAAAAGACTATTCTACCTGGAATCCATAGCAGAGGCTTTCGTTTTAGACCTGATAGTCGAATGAATAATTCTAATATGTTGGGACTAAATATTGGGCTTTTTAATTGATGGGAAAGAAGTAGGTTAAGTGCAGTATTTGTTGGTTTTCTAATTATATTTACGTGGTGTGTGGATTAGAGGCACTATTCACCCCATCTAATAACGAGATAGCTAAAAAAAAAAAAGCTAAATATAAGATATATCATTAATAGCTACATCTTATGTTATAACATTTTAAATTGTATATACTCCATAATTATTAAATAATAAATTACCAAATTATACATAATCTAGAAGTATAACAGTAACAAATTATAGATTTTGTATAATCTGAAAACTTAAAATACAAACTTGTTAACTTGCAAATTATTTATAATATATAACACTACAAAATGTTATTCTGAATTATTCATATAATTTCAAAGCTTGTAAAATCTAAAAAAAATAAATAAATAAAAGATGAACTTATATAAAAATCAATTAAGAAATAAGTTGAGACTAGAGTATATTACTTAAAGCAAGGTTAAATAAATTAAAAAAGTAGCACATGAAAAATCTAAGAGTGATAGGAGAGCGATAAATGAAGAGATAGATAGAGAAGTTAGGGTGAGAATTCTTTTAACACCTCAAAATTTCTATTCTCACCCTTAAACTTTTTCTTTCCAAACAAATTGACAAAAGTACTCTTGTACATTTAAGACTCCCCCTTCCTCCTGCCCTGATCCGTCTGTTTATCCCCAAACACTATATTCTCACCCCCAAATGCCAATATCAATGTGACTCAATCACCCTGAAACCCCCAAAATTGGTATTACTTAAATATAAAAACTAATAGATTATCATATAATTCATAAGGGTAAATATATCAAGAAGCAAGTGACGACCATGCTGAGGCATTAGGAGTGGCTGATAGTCAAGAAATTGTAAAAGGTTACTGGAGCCTATAAATTAGTAGAGATAGTGAAGAAACTTTTTTAAAAGAGTTTGAAAGGAATAGATATAAGTTATTGTTATGATTAAACCACTATAAATCATTGTGTCATTTTTTTTCCCTAATTTTTTTATTTTTTGCAATTTACCTACTTACAACTTATTATTTGTGTTTAAACTTCACTCAAATTTATTACGTTTTATAACAATAAGATTTTTATAATGAAACTTAAACTATTTTAAACCAAACTTTATATATTGTGCTTAATTTTAGAATATATAAAATTTTATTAGGCAAAAATTTTTCTAAGTGTTCTATTCACGTTTTCTCGAACACATTTATCTAAACTTTTTATTAGGTACCTGCCACTTCTCTTTGTCTACTCTTGCTCTTTCCTCAAAGTTATATCTCTGTCTCCTTCAGCCATTTGATTTTTCTCTTATTCTTTTACTCTTTCTTTTCCTTTCCTCAATCTCTCATTCTCTTCTCAGTCTTTGGTTCCTGTGGATTTCAGGCTCAGCTCCCCATTGAATTGAAAGGGACCCTTAGTTTCTTTCGATTTTCTCCCTACTGAATGTGAAATTTTTTTATTTTTGCATGCGAGTGAGACCCACATTGAGATCGTTGCACAGTGATTTAGTAAATTTGTCTGTATTTAAATTCATAAACTTAAATGATAAATGATCACGTTTGCATGTTATGTTGCACAATAATTTCAAAGCTTGGTATCTATTTTCATTAAGCAGCTGGGTTCTCCCTTGTTTACTGCTTCTTGTTTTTGAAGAATGGCAATTATTGTTGATGAAAATTTGCTGAATCTGTTGTCTTTTTTTTATTGCATATCATTTGAATTGTCTATCTATATTAAGTTAAAGTTAGGCTTAATTACGCAAGAGCCATCCCAATTTTATGTTGAGGTTTGGGATGATGATGGATGACTTGCCAATTTCTAATAATTTCTAATCTAGTAGTTTTTCCAAACCTAGGATGCAGGATGTAAAGGAGTTTGATTTGAGGTTTAATTAACACATTGTGATGTAATTATATATAATTTTCCATCAATTAAATGAACTTTGGGATGACCATAGCTTCATTTTTTTTTTCCCTAGAAAACTATAAGACCGTATGCTAGTATAGAAATCTTCAAGTGCTTCACCATACTCTTACTTTTATCTCTCTCTCTTTCTTTTTACTTTTTTGTTTTGTGTCTTTTCCCTTTTCTTCTATGGTAACTACAATTCAAGTTTCATATTGATGTGATTGCTTTGCTTTGTATGCTTCTGAGATATGTCCTATGTAAGTACATCAATTACAACTGGATCTTTGATTTACTGCAGCAGTACAGTAAGAATGTGGATCTTCCCATTATGTTTCTTTGGAGAATTGTAGGTACATGTCCTCACTAAAAAGGGGCTGTTTAACTCTTCTGTTCCACACCAATGAAATATCTGCAGAAACATTGTCATTGATGTTAATGACAATCCTCTTGTATAGTTTTTAGCTCTTCATCATCTTGAGAGACGACCATGAGAGCTGAGCTTTCAATTGGGAAATGCCATTTTAGAATTTTACCTCTTACTCTTTTTTGGTGGAGTGTTCTCATCGGCCCTTGTAGAGCAGCCACTCAGATTGGAATGTACTCCTTGAGAACTTTAACTTGAATCAAGTGGACATGTGTCAAAATTCTCCTATTGATCTTGTATCTCATAGAAAGAAATGACAAGGTTGATTTCTCCCCTACTAAAAAATTTACTTTCAAAGAATGTGATGTCCCTTGACTCAATTTCGTTTGCTGTTCTATCCCTCGACTCTTTCTAATTACCTTACTAGCTAGACAATAAGATAGTTGCTGTGTGTTTATAACATTACCGACTGGATTATGGGATAGTTGTAAACCATATTGGTAGGTATGTATTTTAGATTTAAATGACTATAAAGTTAATTATCAACTGTTAAATAAGATTACAATTACATTATTAATGTAGTCAAATTTTCATTTACATATATAATTGTATAATTGACTAGATTAAATGACTAGGGACATTAATGATATACATTTCGGACTATTAAAATTATATAAATAATATCATTTAGTAATAAATCAACAAAAGGTGTTTCATTTAATAAGATTATTTATATAATTTTAATAATTTGATGAGTGTGTTAATTAAAAATAAAATGATAATTATAAAAAAATAAAGTAAAAGACAGATTCGGGGGCTGCTTAAGGCGCCCCCCGATTTTACTGAGTGCGCTTAAGCAGCCCCCAATTTTATTGAGTGCGCCCCCTTTAAAAAAAGTTTTTAAAGTTTTCAAAATGCCCTTGACTTCACGCCCCCCATTCTTAAAAAAAAAAAATAGTCAAACAGAGAGATGTTGGGATATATATATATTTAAAAATTAAATATGTTACTTGTGCCTCAAGTAATAATTTATAATATTTTTAATAAAATAATTATTGTGTGATAAAAATTTATATTAATTTATTAAAAATATTACAAATTATATTTTTAGAATTTTTTAAATATTTTATTTTTTAATATATTTAATTTTAAGCTCGGAATATAAGGAGAAAACAGTTGTCCATAGCCGATTGGACATCAAAACATCTGTCCAAAGCCGTTTTTCTCCTAAAACATTCCTCTACAACTGTTTTTATGTTGAAGTCGGCCGTGCACAACATTTTTAGATATATAATTAATCCAAAGACAACTTGATAGTAAATAGTAAACTTAGTGGTTTCTCAAAGGCATTTGTGTAAATGAAATCCAAATATCGAATCAATTCTACCACACAATATACTAGTAAACAAGAAGAAAATAGATGAAAGGAAACTATTGCCCATTAACCAAAGGAATGACAAGAGTAATGTTGTACACAACAATCTTTTCATTGAAGTGTTACAAATATCATATGGCAATTCCTAAAACCTTATATCCTAAACCCTAGAGTCTTCTAGTTCCTTGGAGTGGGGGTTTGCTCCCATGGTTCCATGGATTGGGGGTTTGTTCCCTCAGAAGAAAATGAATCGAACCGCTGTCAGGTTGTAGTGAACAATTTATTAACAACATCATCATTTATCATTTTCCTATTTTTCATATCCCTAGGACCTTCAACACAGCTTTTCTTAAATGGCTTTGTACCCCGCTTACCCTACTAATGACTTCTCTCATTTTCTGAGTTACCTCAAGAGATTTGTGAATTCTATCCGGACGAATTTGTAGGTTCATTTGCCTTGGACGGGAGCGACAAGTCATGACCTTGTGCCTGCCTCCAGTTCACATGTTCTCTACACTCAGAAGCCGTCGGTCTACAACGATCAACTAGCTCTGGCTGCATCTTTGATTACAGGGTTTTTCGTCCTCACCATTTATCCTACAACAATGTTAACACAAACAATTTTAGATCAAATAAATGGTCGTTTTCTCCTCCAAATGGCTATAGAGAGTCGTTTTTCACTTACTTCGGCCCTACATAGCCGTTTGTCAGCCCATCCACATTCTAATCAACAAACAACGAATTTATGAAGTAAAAGTTGAATGGAAGAGAACACATACCTTCAATTGTGCGATGAAGACAGCACCTAAAGCACGTGGCGAAGAGGAAATGACAAGGAAGGAAGCTGGTAGCAGCGAGTGCGGGGCTAGGTTTCACGATGCAAATGAAGAGGGTTAGGGGCGGGAGGAACTAATAGGCCTTGAAGGGCATCATTGGAATTACAAAAAATCATTAAATGAATTGGAATAGCGGAAAATCATTAAATGAGGGACGTGGGCAATCCAAAAGTCGGGGGGCTGAAAACCAAATTCTTGGATATATTATAGTCGTTGAGTTTCATCAATGGCTATTTAGAGCCGTTAGTCACAAAATATATATACATATGTATATTATAATTTATAATATTGTTAATAAAATAAAATAAAATAATTTAACAAAATATATTATAATTTATAATATTAATATAAATTATAAAAATTTTATCACATAATAATATATTTTGTTAAATTTTTTTATTTTATTAAAAATATTATAAATTATTACTTAAGCCACAAGTAACATATTTAATTATATATATATATATATATAGAACTGTTGGCTTAAGTAATAATTTATAAATTAACATATTATAAATTATTTTATATATATATATATATATGTCTCCCAACAGCTCTAAAGAACTGTTCTTCTCTTCCAACGGTTCTTAAAAAGTTATTTGACTATTTTTTTTTAAAAAAATTAAAGCGTAAAGTCAATGACATTTTTAAAATTTTTTTTTTTTTTTTTTAAAGGGGGCGCACTGCGCCATAAGTAGCCCTCGACAGATTCAAACAGATAGAGTAATAATTGCAAAAACAAAAAGTAAAAAAGCAAATTTGAACAACCAATGCCTGTTCAGAAACGTGCATTACATATATAATTGACTGGACTTAATGAATAGCGTAGTCAGTGTGTCTTGTTTCCACCTGTCAAGTGAGGTGGCCCAACTTCTTTTAGGGCCGGTTTGGTACGTAAAAACTAAAAGAGAGGAAAAATAGCGTGGTTTATTTTCTCTCGTTTTATATTATTTGATAATTTAAAAAAAAATTTATTTTTTTAAGATATAATTTTTTATTATTTAAAAATTATAATTTTTTTTAAATTAGAAAAAGATAAGAGAAAAAAAAATTTTATTTATAAAAAAATTTAAATTATATTATATATTGATGAGAATTTAATTTTTATATTATAAAAATTATAAAATTATATTATAATTATAATTATAAAATTTATTAAATTATAAAAGTTATAAAATTATATTATAAAATTAAAATTAAATTAAAGTTTGTATATCAATCTATTATAAAATTAAAATTACATTATAAAAATTTAATTTTTTTTTAATATCAATTATAAAATTTATGGTAATGAAATAAAGATATTTATATATATATATATATATATATATATATATATATATATATATATATATAAATTTTAAAGGAAAAATAAATTTGTATTTACAGCATACTTTAGCTTATTTTCTTTTTCACTCTTTCCTTTTCTTTCCAGCATACCAAACGGAGTTGGTATCCTAGAAATTTCCTTTTTCAAGTCATCGCAATAACATCTATAACAATTTTAAATGGATCACTATTTTTTTTTTATTTTCAAGTTGGAAACAATTGTTTTATTTTTAATATGTATAACTTTAGAATTTTATTTTTATTTTAAAACATGTTTATAGTTTTAAAAATTCATTATTTTCTTTTATACATGTGAATAAAGCATCTATAATTATTTCAATGACTTGCTTATCTCTTTTTATTTCCTTTCTTTCTCAATTTTATTCTCCTTGTTTAATTCAATTAAATCATTTACTTTTTTGGGTTTAATGATCTTAACTCATGTTAACTGGCTTGACTGGTTTAACTCAATGGTAATGGAGTATCCTAAATTAATTAATCCAGTAGTAGTAATAAGTAGGAATTTGTTAACTTAAGTCCTAAGAGTTGAGCATAAAAAGTTAATAAAACTCTACTAAATGTGCATAATTTAAATATTAAAGCAAGTTTCATTAATTAAGAATATTAACTGTAAGCTTTATTAACGTCTTACATTTTTCATGTGATTATTATGTTTTTTCCTCTTTCATGGCCCTAAAACCCAAACTCATTCAGGGTTTGAAGTTTATATTTTAAAGTTTCTATTTAAGATTTAGAGTGTGAGATTTAAAGATTAAGTTATGCTATAATATTTGAAATTTGTATATTTAATCAGGGACTTATCCTCAGCCAAGGTTAAACAGACTCAAAAAAAAAAAAAAAAGAAGAAAGTTGAAAGAGTAGTTAATTGAAAAATTATATAAGGACAATTTAATAAATCATGATAATATTAGTGATTTCTTAATATTTATGCAAAACCATTAAAAAACACATTATGAAAATGGAGGGAATAGTATTGTTCTATTTCCTATTTTGGTATGAGAAAAAATCAATTACACACTTATTTCTATATATTTAAGTATATATTTATCTTTTTTTAGTTATGGTGTAGAGATGAAATTGTAAGTGAAAAGTAAAAAATAAATAAAATAAAAAATAAAGTGTAAGAAGTAAATATATAAAAATAAATGTAAATATAGTACCATTTTAATATTTACTCACTTTGCTAATCTATCATAAACCTATGTTTCTCATTTGTCATTAGTGAGAGCATTTAGAAAATTTTAAGAATGATTAAGAACAAATATAAAAAGCTTCCAAAATTTTATATAAGGTATATTTTATTTATAAAACTTTTAAAATGTAGATTTAATTTTGTTGAATTTTAAATGTGTATATCATCTTTGAACTTTAATTTATATTAAAAAAATTTTAAAAAAATTATATGCATATATATCTCAGAGTTTCCCTACATAATTCAAATAATTTTAAAAGTATATATTTTCTTTTGTCTCAGAGATTTATGTATTATATGTTAGTGATATTTTTTTAGTTTTTATTTATAAAATATAAATATTTTTAAAAATACCAGTTTGACCTCGATTTGACTATTGACTTGTGAATTACTAGTTTGGTTCTTGAAACATCACGTGTGATGGTCTTTACAGTGAAGAAACTGGTCAAGATTTGAGAAAAACTATGCGCACACAAAGATCAATTGTGTTTAATTTATTTTGTAAGGATAAAACTCTAAAATAATAAAATAAATAAAAATAAAAGAGATTAAAAAGTATAAAATGAACTTAAATTTATAGATATACTTCTCACGATCTGCCTTTGAATTTATAAATTAGAAAAAAGAAATTTTTAAAATTGAAATTTGGTATTGGTTGATAAGGACAGGGCATCTTTATTATTGTCTTCTTGTAATTATCCGGGAATTTGGATATGTTGATTTCGAGAATTTCTTTCAAGCGAAGGAAGTGCAATACTTGTTGGATGAGCGTTGGCTCAGCGGCTTGTTGCTGACACTGTCTTTTTTCTTTGAATCACTGATCAGAAGCCTTTGAATGGCTGGTGGTGCTGCCAGAGATGTTTCTTTATCAATTTCAGAGTTCAAATATCATGTTTGCTTGAGTTACTGTGGATCAGACACTGGAAAAGGCTTGGGTGCGTTTGATACCAGTATTGGACAGCACAGGTAAAACAGTACAATATAAAAAGTTGAGGTACAGTACAACTTTTTGTACTGTTCAATGTTTGTTGTTTAATGTACTGGACAAAAAATTTTATATTATTTGTGTCTAATTTACGATAATACTTTGTATTATTATTTTAAAAAAAATATAATATAATTTTAATATTTATAACAATTAAAGTAATTTATAAAAATATAAAATTTAAAAAAAGGTCATCAGTCGCTAATCATTGTCGGTACCTTACCGGTCACTGACTGTTGTGAATACCTCGCTAGTTGATAACCGTTGTTAGGACTTACCGTCATTGATTTGATGAGCCAAGGTATATAGAATTGTAAGATGGTTTGAGAAATAACAATATTAAAATTTTTGTCTAATACTCTGGACAAATCCTTGTCCCATGGTTTGGTGAGTAACAAAAATTTAAGAATTTGTCCAGTACTATGACCAAGTTTTTGTCTAGTACTGTGGTCTTTTACAAAATCAAACAATGGACAAAAATTTTTGTACTGTCTAATCTCTTGTTTTTTAATAAATCAAACGGACCCTTTGTGTCCAACTTAGATGCTGCGTTGAAGCGGGCGGGATTAACCACCTACAAATATGAAGAATTACCCGACAAAAGCAACGATAAAAAAGAAATATTGATGCAAATTGCAAGATCACTCTGTATAATTTTGATTATTTCTGAAAACTATGCTTCTTCTCCTTGGTATTTGGATGAGATGAAATTGATTCTTGAATGTCATCTTAATTCTCATATACTACTTCTCCCAGTCTACGATCACCAAAGAACAAGCATTGCCAAAGCTTTGGAAAACTTGAGCAAGGGTTTGGAAATGACAAAATGGTTAAAAACTGGAGATATGTGTTGGAAAGAGTTGGCAAATTACGAGGCTGGCAATATGGAGAAAGGTATCTATGCTTGAGATGCATAAATGATCATATATTGTTTCTATTTCAAAGAAAGGAAAACATTTAGTCGCTCACGGCTTCCGTTGTCATCAATTTTGCGTTATATTCAGCTTTTCATGTTAAAAATGTTGTTCTTTTGCCTATAAGTGCTTGCCTTTTGGGTAATGAAATTGAAAACATATAAAGAAAGAGCATGGTTCTTACAAAATTCGAATTGTAGCTGTAGTTCTTGTTTTAGTAGATGTTGTCTATATAATTTCCTTTTTCTTTTGGAGAATGCTTGATTTTTAATTGCCAATTGTTTGGTCATGTACAAAGTCTCTTCGTTTTTCGTTTTTATTTTCATTGAGAGCCCAACAGATAAACTGGATTTATTTGATTGTACACATATTTATGACAGTCTTGAGATTAATCATATCTTATATCATGTAGGCCTGAATCAGTTTTAATTCCAGAAATTATTTCAACAGTACGTGGATGGTTGGCTAATACTTGCAGAAGTAGAAAAGGGAAACCACTGTCAGATCTCCTTGTCGAGATACTGGTCAATCTCGCTAGTCCTGGAATCTCTGATTTCCTAGCGAAACATGTAGTGTTGGATAAGATTAAGTACTTGTTGATCACCTTTGCTGGTAAAGTCAAGAGTATAGAAAACAAGACATTTTCAAATGAAGAATGGAACGATCACTTGTAAAATATCTCGCAACTTTTAGACAAAGTGACAGGATGTATCTATTTGGGGCAAAAAAAGGGTGGGGAAGCGAGAGTTAATGTTATCCTAAAAGAACTGGAAATCATGATGGAGGTTGCAGACCCTTTTCTCTTTGAGGAGAACATTTTCCGTCTAACCTTTATGTTGCGTCCACCTTTTAACATTCTGCCTCCACCATGGAAATATCATGTTTACTTGAGCTTCAGTGGATCAGACTCTGAAAAAGGCTTTGCATCCAACTTATATGCTGCATTGCAGAAGGCAAGATACATCACCTACAGAGATGAAGGAATACTCAACAGAGGAGAAATTATTCAACCAGCAACACTTCGAGCAATTGAAAAATCATTCATTGTAATTGTGATTTTATCTGAAAATTATGCTTCTTCTGCTTGGTGTTTGGACGAGCTCTACAAGATTCTTCAATGCCATGTTAATTTGCATATACTACCAGTCTACTGTGGGGTGGATCGATCTGACGTAAGGAATGTAAGCAGAAGTTTTGGCAAAGCTTTTGCAAGATTTGTGGATAACTCAGCACATGACGAAGAGAAGGTTCTGAGATGGATGTTTGCCATGCGAGCAGTTGGCAAGTTGTCTGGCTTGCATTCTGGAGGCCGTTATGTATGTTTGACATGCATAGATTATCACCTGTTATTTCTACTTTTATGGACAGAAAATATTTAGTTGCTCACAGCTTTCTTTGTCATCATGCTTACGTTATTTTGTTTGAAAAATAGATGTTCCTCTTTTACCCGTAAATGCTTGCTTTTTGGTAACGAAATTAAGGAACATATATATTGTTCAAAGTAATTGTAATAATAATAAGTTTTTATGTCTTTTAGAGTTTGTAACCTTCCTAGATTTAGAAT
Source organism: Bauhinia variegata (assembly GCA_022379115.2). Classification (NCBI taxonomy): domain Eukaryota; kingdom Viridiplantae; phylum Streptophyta; class Magnoliopsida; order Fabales; family Fabaceae; genus Bauhinia; species Bauhinia variegata. The sequence goes on along the minus strand of CM039434.1, from coordinate 10,239,016 downwards.
ACACTTCAATAAGACTTCATTAAGGTATTATTTTCATTGAATAGTTATGTTGCTATTCAAGAAATTAGTGAGTATTAAAGCTAATCGTATTTATATTATCACATAGAGATTTTTGAACTCACTATAGCAGTAGTTCTTGTTTTAGTAAATGTTGACTTCGTGAGATTAAAATATTTTCTGGAGAATGCTTGAAACTTCTAATCGCGATTGCTCTGTGATATACAATATCCAATCAAAGCAACGTTGGAAAGAATAGTCCACTAAACAAGCTACAAATTATAGCATCATCTGCTCTTTGTTGTTTAGTATAATTGTACATATTTTCAGCTGGGTCTCGAGATTAATCATTGCTTAACAATGTAGGCCTGAATCAGTTCTAATTGAAGAAATTGTTTCAACAGTACGTGGACAGCTGATTGAAATGAGCAGAAGTAGAAGAGGTAAATCACTGTCTGATTTCCATTTCGGGATACTAGCCAAGCTTGTTAGTCCTGCAATCACAGATTTCCCGGCGAAACGTTTAGAGCTGGATAATATCAAGCAGTCATTGGTCACCCTCGCTGGTAAAGTCACAGGCAAAAACATGAAAACATTTACACCAGAATCATCTGTGGAAAAGTGGAGCCATCGCTTGGAAAATGTCACATACCTTTTAGACAAGGCTATAGAACATATCTATTTGGGTCGAGAAAAGGATGCCAAAGCCCAAGTTAACAATATGCTGAAAGAACTGGAAACCATGATGGAGCATCCAGATCCTTTTGTCCATGAACAAACTATAGGTAAAAAGAAAATAATTATTAGCTTTTTACAGTCTTATGAAGAAAGGGGCAGCAATAATGCCTCTGTGACTGTCATAGTGGGCAGCGGAAAGAGTCGGAACACCTTCTTGGCTGATAATGTCTATAGGGATGCAACTGTAATGGATTCTTTTGATATTAGAGGTTGGGTGAAATTTGAAGATAAACTTGATGCTCTGAGTTTGACAAAAGGCATACTAAAAAGTCTTAATGCTAATTTCCGTGATGGTGACGATTTACAAACATTAATGGCTCAATTACATGAATGCTTGAGTGGATGGAAATCTATGCTGGTTTTTGATGGTTTTGACAGATTCCAGAACTGGGAAATCTTAGTGAAATGTATAGAAGCTGCTGAAAGAGGAAGTTCTATCGTCTTAACAGCAAGCAAAGCAGATATTATAGAGATTGGTGATTGCATTGTGTTTACGGACCAGAACGTGGTCTCTGTTAGCGAGGCTGTGCATGTTGATTTGAACTCATCTGATTTGCCAGACAACCAGTTTGTTTGGAAAACTTTACACCGTACTTCCTCCCATTACCTCAAAAAGCAGCCAAATATGATTCTAAAGAAAGAGGTGCTTGAAATTGCCGCTGATGAATTGATTGAAGGTTTAGCTTATGCCTCTGAACCACAATCTCTGCCAACTGATGCTAATTTGGCAACTTCTCAATCATGCTGAGGCTGATCATCAAGAAGCAAGTGCTGTGGAGATCGAAGGTGTTGTCGGTGATCAAACAGAGAGTTCTTCTGATCAAGATACACTTGATTTCCTATCTTCTGTTACTATAAACGTTTCAGATGTATCTCAACTACGGGAATTACCAGAGGTTGCACAGCCTTAGAATTGTAGAATGTCACTTTCTGGAGTCCCTAGCAGCTGAATTGAAAAGTGAAAGCCTCAATCTTTCTGAGTTATATATGATTGATTGTGGTTCTCTTAAAGACTTTGTTGATGAGAGCTACTGCACTTCCTTGACAACACTGTATATCAACAAAAGCAGAAAATTAGAATTTCCCTCAACTCCAATGACAACCCAGAACTTTGCATGCTTGAAACATCTGAGCATCATAAGTAGCTGTGATTCTCGAGTTTTTCACCTTGAACCTTTTCCCCAAACCTAAAACTCTTTGTATTTGGGATTCTCCTTACCTAGAATCCCTTTCAACATCTAATGTATTTCAGAATGTCAAGTTGAAACTTGAATCTTTGGAACTTTGGCATCATTTCCAGCACAAGGGCTGCCTGCTCCTAGTCTTAAATCAATCCGACTCTGCAATTGCAAAAATCTGAAGTCACTCCCCAGTGGTATGGCATCCCTTAACTCTCTCAGTCTATAATTCTGGACAGATGTCCAGAACTTGAGTCTTTGCCTGCAGGGGGCCTGCCTTCTACTCTAAATTTGCTTTCCATTGCCTTCTGCGACAAGCTTACTCCACAGAAAGAGTGGGAATTGCATAGGCTTCATTCTCTTAGTCGTTTAGAGATTGAAAGTGGATGTAAAGGCATGGAGTCATTTCCAGATAAATAACTTCTACCAAAAATTTTCACATCCTTACGCATCAGCAAACTCGAGTCTTACCAACTTGCATGACATGGGACTTCAGGATCTGACTTCTCTCGAGTCATTGGAGATTAACTCTTGCCAAAAACTCCACTCCCTGCCAGATGAAGGGTTTTCCTCCTCTCTGAGTTTTCTCTGCATCAAAGAATGCCCAATGCTGAGCCAGAAACTCATGTATAAAGCTGGAGCAGAATGGCAGAAGATAGCTCGGATATCTAAAAATACAAGTTAATGACAAGTTAATCTCAAGTAATAGCACAAGAGGATCTCCTATATCAGGAAATGGGATCATATGAAGGTAAACTTTTGATCGATCAGTGGTTTTCTACAAATAATTATATGATATATTTGGCTTTCATGTCTGGAACTGCCATGTGATTCAACTTTACTATGCTGATCTTATTTCTCTTTAACTGCTCTTTCAGCATATTTTCAATCTCTATAAATTACAGGTGAAAGCATTGTTGCTGATCGTTAATCTCGGTTGGTTGAAGAGAAGGGGAAGCTGATAGACCTCATGTCTTTAACTCTTCCTCTTCTACTCTTTCAGCACACAGATAATGGAACCAGAATTCAATTTTCAAGAACTCAATCAGAGTCCATTCCAGGAAAGTCACGAAATGCTTTGCCGAAAGTAAATATTGTATATACCTTCCTGCTTTTCAAGCTTTTGTTTGTCTCCCTTAATATTTCGCATCAAATCATTTGTAAAATTCACCATGGATATTGATACTCTCAACTTTCCAACACTACTATCTATTGTTATGTGATGTGATGAACAGGCCAATTACATAAGAAATTTGAATATAAAGTTGGTCATTATAGTACATTTTCCTGCTATTGGGATTGGTAGTTATCTATACTGATGGAAAAAACTTTAATGGTACCTCCGTTATTAACTAAAAAAAAATAGTTTTTCTCTTTCTCAAGGTTTCTGAAGATGTTAAAAAGACTAAAACGTGCCGGACAACCATCGGGCTACCCAGACCCACATCGAGCTAGCCCTCTTCAGGCTCGGGCTTAGTTGGGCCAGGCCGAATAGGCCATTTTTTGGGCCTAATATTTTAGGGCTCAAGGCTTGCAAAATATCAAGCTTAAATAAATAGCCCTGTTAAGCTAGTCCATTTTGTCACTTCTAGTTGAAGGTACAGAGGAGGGCCTCCTCCTTCATTTACTGCTTGTAAATGGTAATTATGGTTGGTGAAAAATGTAGAGAATCCATTGTCTTTTTTGATTGCACATCATTTGAGTTGTCTATACTAGGAGCCATCCCAATTTTATGTTGAGGTTTAGGATGATGATTAATGACTTGGTAATTCCTATTAATATCTAGTTTATTAGATTTTCCAAGCTTGTGATGCAAGACTTAAAAGGAGTGTGAGTTGAGGTTTAATTAATATCTAAAATAATCATTTAATTATGTAAGAACACATAGTAATGCGACTATTATAATTTTTTTCGATGGATTCAGTGAACTCTAGGATGACCATGGCTCGTATTTGCACTCGACTACTTCCCTTTCTTGCTGAAAAATGGTAATTATCCTTCAAATTCATGAATTTGACTATTTATGCTATAGACTTCTGAAAGATAAATTTGCGATGAAGTTGGATGTGGACATAATTTGAATTGTCTAATTGCATATATACTCTTAAGTAAGCCATTTGAAATAATTTAGTTCTATAGTTCATAGAAGCTGTTACTCCATATTTTTGGACTTTCTTTTTTCATAAGATTCTTCCTACTTAATGTTTTCTTTTTTGGCCCTTAAAGCTATTGGTTGCTACACTATTAGATTTAAAACAGAAGTTGCCTGTTAGAAGTGCATGATGACTGCATTTCAAACCCCATTAATGATGTGGCAAGATTATGTGATCTCTTTTTAGATTCATGGAATCTTGTTTGAAACAAAGTCTTTTTTTCCCCTCTTTGTTTCTTTTCATCATAAAATTTTGAGAGCAGCCATTGTCGTTTTGACTAATAGATGTTTCATTTCCATTTTCATTTAGTATTGTTACATTTGCTGCTTAGTATATATGACAGATGTTCTATTCCACCCCGATGCTAAGAATTATCTGTACAAATATCTTCTTTTATGTTAAATTTCTCATTGCAAACCTTTATGTTTAATTGCTCAAATGGTGGATGTGTCTGCAAAAGCAAGTAGTAAGAAAACGGCCTTTGCTACTTGTAGGGTTCTTCTTGCAAAGATGGTGTTTGATATGGTCTTATCTAATTAAATGACAAAAGGAGACGTGTTTAGCATCACGAGAATTGCAAAAGCAAGTGGGATAAAGCAAACTAGCAACCGGGACGAATCCAAAAATCAATTAATAAAGGGTCAAAAAATACTTAAGAAAATAAGACGAGTCAAGTTTAATTATCAAATAAATGTAGTAATTTATTAGTCTCCTCGTTTGGCTAGAGTTCTGACTTCATACTTCATACCCAAAATTACATGGAATCACTTTTTTGAAATTAAATTTTGTTTTTTTTTTCTCCCCCATTTTTATAGAACGTCCACTTTTGATTCATTATGGTTTGCTTGTCATAGTGCTTATATGAAATATTCTCAACCTAATTCCACTGTGCCATAACATAGGCTTGAGTCAGGATTTAATGTTGAACCATGTGGAATTCAGTGTAATAATAGAAGGGGAAGTTTCATTGACAGGGAAAACAAGGGCTGAGATGGAAACAATGACTACACTAACTATTGCTTGTTTAACAGTACATGATATGATATGCTGCTTCAGAAGAGAACAATAATGCTAATATGGTGGTTTGTAAAGAACAAGATACTGAAATAGGGAAATTTTGTTAACTGTCGTGTCCTCTTTGTAATAAACCAAGACAATATTCTCAAACACTTCCATGCTTTTAGTATCCGTAGCCCGGCTTTTTTACCTAACTTCTAAGATTTTTTACTAATATATACTAAATACAAAAGTATTTATTAATATATATCACCTAAAAAATATGAAAGGGAAGTGTATCACCATTATACGAATTTTCCTTCTTTCTTTTTAACTTTTAATTAAAATATTATATTAATTAATAAAAATAACGAAGAAATAAAATAAAAAAGAAAATAAATATTTATTGTTCAAATAATTCAAAAATAAAATAAAATATTTAATAGAAATTTTTGCTATTCTTATTATTTTATTCCATTTAACTAGATGAAATAGTGTTAATATAGTTATTGATATTTATCCAAAAATTATAATTAATTTTATTTTAAAATTATTTATATAATAATGAACAAAACGTAAAACATTGTTTGAGATATAAAGGAAGCTGTTAATAACACAGTCTTAAGGCAGGTAATATCTTCACTTTATCATTATCCCAAATCTTACTTTTTAGCATATTATTCCATTCCTTAGGTTCATTTGTGTAATGCAATAAACTTCCAAGAGCTTTTGTAGTTAAGGGAAGCCCATTACACTTCTCCACAATTTTCTTACCAATTTCAACTAAGGTTGAATTATCATGAACATTTCCTCTCTTAAATGCATAATGAGCAAATAACTTCCAGCTATCCTCGTGTGAAAGAAGTTGAAGCGAATGAGTGAAGGTTGGATGCATGATCGATGAGACTTTCTCATTCCGTGTAGTGACTAAAACAACACTTCCACGAGCACCTTCTGCTAATGGCCTCTTGAGGAGCTCCCACTCCATATAATTCCCAACGAAAAAGTCAACAAGAACAAGGAGAAACTTCTTGTTTCTAATCAGCCTAGACTTAAGTTTAACTTGAAGCATATTTAAATCAATATGGAGTCTACATCACTCCTTAGCTTTTCTTTATTTTTAGATTTGGATCACATTTGCATCCTTTGATTTTAATACCACAATAAGCAAATTTTATAACATTTAACTATAGAAAAGGAAATTTTGCGGCACAACTAGACTTAAGTTTTTTTTTAAAAAAAGAATGGTTACTGATTTTTTTTTTTAAATTATCTTTTCATATTATCATGAATTCTAAAAAGTATTTTTATATTTTAAATTAAATAAAATTTTAAATAAAATAAAATAAATTTTTATATTTTAAGTTTAAAACAAAACAAATCTTCTATGTAAATGAAAAATATTTTAATAAAATTTAATTTTGTTCTTAATATAAAATATGAAGATTTATTTTATCTAATTTAAAATATTATAATTTTTTTTTAAAAAATATTGATAATATAAAAAGATTAAAATATTTTTTCTAAAAAAAAGGGAAAAAATATATCCAAACTTGTGATTATTGTAAACTTACTTAAATTATTGCAATGTCTAAATGACAGATGTGAAAATTGACAAAGGGTAGTGTTGATTACTTTTTTGAAGCATTCTAGGAAAGCGGCCACACAAAGACTTCAAGTCAACTAAAGCACAAGTCTTGCATAAATCGGTAACGATAAGCCCAGGAGCTCAGGCATCAAATTTACTGGTTCATCAATCCAAAGACGCAAAATGATTGATGTGGCCTTGGCAGTTTTGTCTGCTTTCCTGCAGGTGCTGTTTGACAGAATAACTCCTCGTGACATTCTTGAATTCCTTAAAGGGAACAACCTTGACGAGGCACTTTTGAAGAAATTGACGATTTTGTTGCTGTCCGTGAATGCGGTTCTTGATGATGCAGAGGAGAAGCAGATCCTTGATCCCAACGTGAAAGCTTGGGTTGAACAGGTTAGAGAAGCCCGTCTATGAAGCAGAGGACATTTCTGATGAGATTACCACAAAAGCTTTGCAGTACAAGTGGAGTTCCAAGTCAGAGACAATCAAAGGTAAAATAAGTGATTTTTTGTCTCCTGTAAACCCAAGACTTGAGAAGATAAATGAGAAGCTAAGTTTTCTGTTGGATCTTAAAAATGTTCTGGGTCTCAAGGAAGGCAAGGGACAGAACTTGTCCTCACTGTCTCTGCCCACAACATGTTTGTTAGAAGAATTTGAAGTTTTAGGCAGGAATGATGACAAAGAAAAGATTATTGACTTTCTTTTGGGAGGGAATGGATACGAGGAAAGCTTATCTGTGGTTGCAATTGTTGGGATGGCAGGGATTGGCAAGACTACCCTGTCTCAGCTTTTATTCAATGATGAGAGAGTTAGCCATCATTTTGATTTGAGATTATGGGTGCACGTTTCAGAGGGATCTGATGTGTTTGATGTTATCAAAAAGATTTACGAGTGCTTGAATTGTGAGAGCAGAGATTTAAATATGCTTCAAGTTAAACTTAAGTCTAGGCTGATTAGAAACAAGAAGTTTCTCCTTGTTCTTGATGACTTTTACGTTGGGAATTATATTGAGTGGGAGCTCCTCAAGAGGCCATTAGCAGAAGGTGCTCGTGGAAGTGTTGTTTTAGTCACTACACGGAATGAGAAAGTCTCATCGATCATGCATCCAACCTTCACTCATTCGCTTCAACTTCTATCACACGAGGATAGCTGGAAGTTATTTGCTCATTATGCATTCATTATGGTTTGCTTGTCAAAGTGCTTGTATCAAATTTCCTCTCCCTAGTTCCATTGTGCCATAACATAGGCTTGACTCATGTGAGAATGGATTTAATGTTGAACCATGTGGAATTCAGTGTAATAATAGAAGGGGAAGTTTCATTGACGGGGAAAACAAGGGCTGAGATGGAAACAATGACTACACTAACTATTGCTGGTTTAACAGTACATGATATGATATGCTGCTTCAGAAGAGAACAATAATGCTAATATGGTGGTTTGTAAAGAACAAGATACTGAAATAGGGAAATTTTGTTAACTACCGTGTCCTCTTTGTAATAAACCAATACAATATTCTCAAGCACTTTCATGCTTTTAGTATTCGCGCAACCCGGCTTTTCTACCTGACTTCTAATTTTTTTTTGCTAATATATACTAAATACAAAAGTATTTATTAATATATATCACTTAAAAAATATAAAAGAGAAGTATATCACTGTTATTCGAATTTCCCTTCTTTCTTTTTGACTTTTGATTAAAATATTATATTAATTAATAAAAATAACGAAGAAATAAAATAAAAAAGAAAATAAATATTTATTGTACAAATAATTCAAAAATAAAATAAAATATTTAATAAAGAGTTTTGTTATTCTTATTATCTTATTCCATTTAACTAGATCAAAAAGTGATTAATCTAATTATTGATATTTATTCAAAAATTATAATTAATTTTATTTTAAAATTATTTATATAATAAATATTTATTTTCATTTTATTTTATTTTATTAATGGTAGAAATTTCCTCAAGTGTGAGAGGCCTTGATTGGCTATAAACTTTGCAAGTGTGTTAAGCTTTTCTTGTAGGAATTATAAATTTCGAAACTTCACAAGGATTTCATTTAGATTGCCATCCTCCAACTTCAAAAAAAAAAAAATTAAAATAAATAAATAAATAAAACTCACTCATGCATGTTGTGCTAACTCTCTCGTATGGTCATGCATGAAAGACAAATCGCATGTTGTGCTAACTCTCTCTTATGGTCATGCATGAAAGATAAATCATCTTAAATTACTTTGCTAAAGAGACTTTGACTGAAACTCATCCAAATATTGCTCTCACCTCTTCATTGTTTTCTCATTTGTTAATAATAGGAGAAGACCTTTGGCTATTCATAACATAATGAAGATTCACATAATGCCATCAGATCCTTTAATCATAATGAATCATCAATAGCCAACCAAAAGCAATAATGAATGGACAATAAGCAAAACAGGTTAAGATATAAATGAAGGTGTTGATAATTCAATCTTAAGCTATGTAGTATGCTGATTTTATCACCATAGCTAATCTTACAAGTTAGCATATTATTCCATTTCTTAGATGATGCTAAAAATTGGGATAATAGGCTTAAAACTAAGATTGGGATCGTTATAAAATCAACATATTATTACAAGTCAAGCAATGCTTTGCTTCTTGTCCATTATTACTTGATGGATATGATAATAGTAAGTGGGTCTTGATTTTATTATGGATGGTTGAAGGTGTTCTACCATTATCAAAGAGTGGAAAAACAAGGGAAGATGTAGGAGAGGAGTATTTGGATGATTTATTGTCAAGGTCACTTCTGTAATGTTCAATTTCATATGATTCATCTTTCTTAGTTCATGACCTTATGAGAAAGTTGGCACATATGCGGGAAGCTAGAGGATGACAATTCAGATGAAATCTTAAATAAGATTTGGCATTTGTCATTCTTGCAAGAACAACCTGACACACTTGCAAAGTGCAAAGCTATTCATGGCCTCTCATACTTGAGGACCTTCCTACCCTTTCTAAGTCATCAACATTTGGGCGATCCAATTCATTAAACAGTGATTTTTCATGTTCTGCTAAGAAGTTTGGTGTGCTTGTGTATGCTTTTTTTTGTCTAATTATTCAATCAACAGTGTACCTACTTTGATTGCAGACTTAAGTATCGAAAGTAACCTAATCTTTCTCCCACTAAAATTCAACAATTATTAGAGAAATAGTATGTTTGTATAACATATTTTTGTTATTAAACAATTTTGTTCATATGATTAAGTTGGCTAGTTTTGACCAACTTGTTGCATCTTAATACTACTGAGACTTGTTCCACTTGTATCAAGATGACGCAAATTGGTTAAATTTGATAGTTTGGTAGGCAACTTGGTCAAATGAACACAATTGCTCAATAATAATGTAAGTTATATACAAACATACCATAGAATCTGGTAATTGTTAGATTTTAGTATGAGAAAGATTGGGTATCTTAGATACTTCAAGTCTGCAATCCAGACTGATACTTGATTGATTGAATAATTAGACAAAGAAAGCACATGCTGGTGCGTTAAACATCTTAGGAGAACTTGAAAAAACCAATGCTTAATGAATTAGATTGCTCAAATCTTGATGATTTAAATGGCAGGAAGATCCTCAAGTGTGAAAGGCCTTGAATGACTTTAAAGTTTGCAGCTATGTCAAGCTTTTCTTGCTAAGTGATAAATGTGGAACCTTCAGAAGGATTTCATTTGGATTGCCATCCTCCAACTTCATAGAAAACTCACTCATGCATATTGTGCTAACTCTCTCATAAGGTCATGCATTAAGAAAGACGAATTATCTAAAATCAAACTTTGTTAAGGGGACTTTGTCAGTAACTCATCCAAATATTCCTCTCATACCGCTTAATTGTTTTCCCATTCATTAATAATGGTAGAAGACCTTTAGCTATTTATAACATAATGAATATTCACTTATTGTCATCAGATCATTTAATAATAACAAATGATCAATGGCCTACCAAAAGCAACAGTGAATGAACAATAAGCAAAACAGGTTGAAATGTAAAGGAAGGTGTTGATAACTCAATCTTAAGCCGTATAGTATACTGATTTTATCACCATAGCAAATCTTCAAATGTACTGCATGTTTGATAATTACATTTTATATAAATAATTCAGCCTCAATTCCCCTACATTACAAGTCCCAATTATGGTAAAAAACACTTTGCTTTTGATGAAATTTCATTGTTTTGTAGGTACACAGGCTAAGAGAAGCAAAATGGAAGAATTCCACATTCTGCCAATGGGCGTCGTGGTGCCATGTACCAGAGAGCAAAGCTAGCATTCTGCCGGTGGGTGCCGTGGCACCCAAACTTTGCATCGTGGTGCCCAGAACCTATTTTAGAGTAGTTTTGAGGACTTCCAAGCTAAATGGACTTTCGAGGAGTTGTGCCAAGCAAGGATTAGAAGTCTACAACCTAGAAGACTCTTCAGAATAGAGTTTTAATCTGGATTAAAGCCTTGAAGTGTGAAGCCCAATTAAAGCCTTAGTTAAAGTAGGACTAGGATTAATGTGTAATTAGACTTTTAATATAATTTAGAGTCCTACTTTGAGTCTAATAGGGATTAGACATATTATAAATAAATCAAGAGGGACGAACACAAGAGGAGAAGAGAGCAACAACAATCTATCAAAGATCCGCAAGAGCAAGGCGTCACTCTAGTTCTTTCTTCTACTCTTTCATGTTTTCTTATTTTACCATTATGTGTTTTCCTATTATCATGTGTAACTAAACTCTATTCTAGGGCTAAGATGTAGCCCGATCTGATTGTATAGACAAATTGAGGAAGTTGTGATAGTTTATGTTTTATTCAATTGAGGTTTAATTTTCTACACTTCACTCTTGATTGATCTGGCCAATTAATTGGGGGTAATTCATGAGTTAGCTATGAGACCAACCGAAGATTAGTTAATCTAGACCAAGAGAATTAAAATTCATAGTAGAGCTAAGGACAAACCAGTACCGAGGACCCTGTGTAGTCACATGGGAATTAGGGCGTTCCCCTAATCTCCCTAAAGGGATATCTATAGAACTTAATGCAATTATAGTTGCTACAACTCGCACAAACTAGTAGCAGGGTTGATAATTGTAATTAGATTTGATCTGACCTAATACCAAGGCTAATTAATGTGATTAGGGAATCCTGGCTAGCAATTGATAATTCTATAACTTCATAACTCAATCAAGGAGGTCTATACATGAAGATTGTGGTGAAATCTGAATCCCTAGATTTCTCATCATTATTCTCTCAATCCAATTTGCTATATATTCTTCCGTTATTGCTTGCTTATTTTCTACAATTATTTACTCTGCTCATATCATCACAATTCTATTTCTTGAACAATACTGGAGTTATATTACTCTGGTAATCAATAACAATCCCTTGGGTACGATAACCCCCGAAATATTTGCTGACTACACTGATAGTGTATACTTACAGTGTGTTTCAACACATTACATATTGTTCCATCTACATTCATACATCACGCCACACACACACTAATTATATCCATTCTCGACACTCACTAAGGAGCAATCAATGTTGATTACACACTCACATGTTTTTTTTTTTTTTTTTTCTATTTAAAACAACCACAAAAGTATGTGGGATAAATTCATTTACAAACCACAAAAGCTTCTATTGATAAGGACAAATCTCATTCTCAGTATGAAAACATAGGTTATGCATCCTATTGAGAAAAGATATGCATATTGCTCCTTCAGCTCCTCTTCTTAAGTTAGTAGCTACTTGTGAGTTGAATTTTCCATTGATGTTGTGAATCTACCTCCTTGGTTGGACAGGATGTAATTTATTTATTCAGTAATTTGTTTTCCTGTTAGAAGATCTCTGAGGCTCACATGTGATTGGTTATATCAGTATACAAGAAACATCACCCTCCCTAATTGAATGATGATATATGGCATTTGAAGAAGATAGCAAAAGATGGAAAAGTCCACAAGCATCTTTCTTTCTGTGGAATACGTATTGTCAAGGATCTTTTGCAGTGCTATAACAAACCCATCTTCATTCTTTGAGGCAGTCCTTTTCCTCCTTTGATAAGCCTATTATGTTGTTCATTTGATAGAATACATAAACATATGTATGTGTCATCTCTTTTGGATTGGATAAATGATACGTGGATGAACAAGGCTTTGCCTGCAAATTCACAAATTAAGGTAATTTTTTTGGTTCAATTGTACTTGAGATTATTTATACCCTCTAGATTTCTGTTAATTCTTCTAGCAGCTAAGCTCTCTGTGCATGAAAGAGAAGTGCAATAAAAGGACCAATATAGGAGAAAAACGATGGCATCTACTAAGATCTTTCTGTTTCAGGTTTCAGAGGTGAGTTTGCATCTAGGGAGAGCAGGTACAATTGGATTTGAGTAGGCAGTCGATGTCTTGGACACTCTTGGGAACAGTATGACAAATTTAAATGCTGACAGTGGATTTGTTTCTGGAGCTGCAAAATAAGGGAATGAAATTTCTATCTTACCAGTGGGGTTGCTAACACTATTGTCAAGGATTTTGATCTTAGCAATCTCTTGTTCAAATAGAAGTATTAAGCATATAAAAGAAGAGGTGCTTCCTTCAGTCGGTGTACAAACTTAGTATCAGAGTATATGGATGAACTTCCGAGGATTGTTGCGGCAGACATTTTTGTTCGCGACTCAAAAGTATGGTTTGCTCATATATTTTGTTTTTCCAAATTAAATGGGATTGAACATTTAAAGTTGATAACCATCCATCGCGACATTAAATAACATATCTTTTTTGTACCGTGTGCTGACCTGTACTAATACTGCAATAGAAGATTTTGGTATTAATTGGAGGAGAAAAACCTTTTTTTTTTATCCTTCGCATTTACTAACCGTCACAAATTAATTTTTTATATTTTAATTTTATTAATATAATTCTTAATATTTTAAAATTTTAACAAATTAATTTATCATGTTTTAATTTTATTAATTTAGTCTCTAATATTTTAAAATTATAACAAATTAATCTCTTATATTTTAATTTTATAAATTATGACAAATTAATCTCTCATATTTTAAGTTTATAAATTTAATCCCTAACACTTTAAAATCACGATAAATTGATCCTTTTATCTATCTATATAACAAATTATTAACCAAAAATATTAACGTGAAACATTTTTTGTCTATATTGTTAATGTTTACTAGTATTAATATACTTTAAAATCGTGATAAGTTGATCCTTCTATCTATTTCCATTATAGACGGTTAATGGAGAATGATGTGTAATATTTTTTATCTACATGTATAGGTATTTGTTAGTGTCAATTTAATCTCTCACACTTTAAAAGTATGTTAATTTTGACAGTGATAAATAGTTAAAAATACACAGGTAAAAACATGTTCTAAGTTAAAAAAAAATTAATCTGTCACTATTTTAAAATATTAATGATTAAATTGACAAAATTAAAATATAAGTGACTAATTTATCATAATTTTAAAATATTAAAAATTAAATTAATAAAATTAAAATATGAGAAATTAATTTATCATAATTTTAAAATATTAAATTAATAAAATTAAAATATAAAAAATTAATTTATGTCGAAGAGTAAAAGAAGATTTTTCTAGTAACGGAGAGAGAAAACATATAGACAACCTGAGACTGCAGGGAATTTCCGGATTCAGACTGCAGCATGCCCACAGAAAGTTCCTCCATGCAAAAATGAAAGAAAGTTTGAGGAAAAAGCTAGCAAACAAAAAAGGGCTCATAAATTTGTTAAGAAGAATAAAGTTTGATGGTAATAGAAAGCTCTTCTCGGGCCAAAAAGCCTAGCAAGCAGGTAAAGAAAGTAAAAAATGAAAGAAAGTTTAAGGAAGAAGTAGATACTGCTGCAGGTAAGAAAGACTTAATGAAAGAGAACCGGCCTTGTCGGGCTACCCAGACCATCATCGGACTTGCCCTCTTTTAGGCTTCGGCTTGACCAAAAGGGTGTCGAGATTTTTTTTAATTACGTATTTTTATATTCTTACTCTCTTTTCTTTTTTTTTTTTAATTAAATTAAATTTATTAAATTACTCTTTATAAAATAAAATAAAGAACTAAATTCCACCCCCATAACTCACCTAACTTCCCCTCAACCTCATCCTCTTTTGAAAAATGAATTTTCTGCAATCGACTGTACGGTACAGTCGGTTGCAGGCCGTTCGATCTAATTTTACTATACAGTTAACTGTTGACTCTGCAATAGTAAATAGATCGGACGACCTATAATCGACTGCATGAATTCTGACTACAAAAAATCCAAGTCTCCTATTTTGGGAAGCATGATCAACCTTCCCTATTTTTTTTCCGCAGGCATTAATGATTTGACTTTTTTTATTTTCTTTTTTATTTTCTTTCAAAATATTATCAGCATAGCATTGAGTAATTATTGGTGGGTGTTAATTTAAATTTGTAACATTTTATTAGACTACCATGTCAAAGGAATGGAGGGCTTGGATTCTCTTTCCAAGGAAATAGGTACCGTTTACCACTGTATGTGATGACTGTGGGAGTGTGATAAAGTGTGTGTGAATTATGAGGGTGGGATTTAGTTTTTTTTATTTTATTTTATGAAGGATAATTTGGTAAATTTAATTTAATAAAAAAAAAGGGACTAAGAATATGAAAATGCGTGGTATGAAAAAGAATCTCCCTATATCAAGCTTAACGAATAGCCTTATCATGTTGGTCCATTTTGCCACTTCTAGTTGAAAGTACAGAAAAGGGGCCTCTTTATTTACTGCTTGTTTTTGAAGAGTGATAATTTTGTTTGGTGAAAAATGTAGAGAATCCACTGTCTTTTTTGATTGCACATCATTTGAGTTGTGAGCCATCCCAATTTTATGTTGAGGTTTAGGATGATGATTGATCTTGGCAATTCCTATCAATTTCTAGTTTATTAGATTTTCCAACCTTGTGATGCAACGCCTCAAGGAGTTTGAATTGAGGTTTAATTATTATAAATAAAAATCATTTAATTGTGTAAGAACACATAGTAATGTGACTATTCATAATATTTTCGATCAATTAAGTGAACTCTAAGATGATCATAGCTCAATTCATTGGCTCATGCCTGTTATTTGCCTCAACTACTTCCCTTTCTTGCTGAAAACTGGTAATTATCCCTCAAAATTCATGAATTTGAATATTTATGCTAATGCTATAGACTTCTGAAACAGCACATTTGTGATGAAGTTGGGTGTGCACATAGTTTGAATTGTCTCGTTGCATATTTACTCCTAAATGGCCATTTGAAATAATTTAGCTCAGTAGTTAATCGAAGCTATTACTCAATAATATCTGGACTTTCATTTTCATATGATTTAAAACAGAAGTTTCCTTTTAGGGATGCAAAACGAATAGAGGTTATTATGAAAGTGTGTGCAGGACAACTGCATTTCAAACACCGTTAATGATGTGGCAAGATTATGTGATCTCTCTTTTGATTCATGGATCTCACTTTTATTTTTTTTTGTTTAATAATATTTTAAAAAATATAGTCTTTGATAGAGCACAATAATATTATACAATCTATATAATAAATTTCCTTTAAGTCGAATAAAGCTTGTTGTTTATTTTTGTTATCAAATTTTGAGGGCAATCATTGTAGGAGCTTTTTCTTTCCTCCCAGAAAATCTTTTTCTCGACTACAGATTGTATGCCAGTATACTTCCTCATTAATGATATAATTCTTTGTTTTAATCTCATTTTTTTCCTATTTCTTCTGTGGTAACAAAAACTGAAGTTCAACTGGATCTTTGATTTCTTGCAGGCATACAGTAAGAACTAAGATCCTCCCACTATGTTTCTTTAGAGAATTGGAGGCACATTTCCTCACTCAAAAAGGCTTTTCAGTTCTTCTGCTAGCCATGACTTTGCAAGTGCCTTTGTTGAACTTAACAAGGTAAGGTTCTTTGATTAAGTTTTGCTATCGAGATTAGGACCATCTGTTTTCTATATATCTGAACTTAAGTTTTGATTTCTTTCGGATTGGATAAATGTTGTGTGGATGAACAAGAGGTTGCCTGCAAATGCATAAATAAAGGTAATTTTTCCAGCAGCTAAGCTCTCAGTGCATGGAAGAGAGGAGCAATAAAAGGACCAATATGGGAGAAAAATGATGGTGGCATCTACTAAGATCTTTCTGTTTCAGGTCTCACAGGTGAGTTCGTGTCTAAGCAGAGCTGGTACTGTTGGATTTGAGAAGGCTGTCGATGTCTTGGACACTCTTGGGAGCAGTATGACAAATTTAAATGCTGGCAGTGGATGCTGATAAATTTGGTATGTAAGACTTAAGCTAAAAGCATATAGAGCTGGCAGCCATATTTAAGGAGGAGCAAGGTAAGAAAAAAAACCATTTTTCTAATTGAAATCACTGTTCAAAAAAAGCCCATATATTTGTTGAAGGCTCTCAGATTAACTTGGAAAAAATGATGAGCCAGAAAAAGAAAGAAATATGCTTTCTTGCATTAGGACTTGTGGTTTTATTTTATTTTTATTTTTTTCCTAGGTGAATGTTAAGCCAAGACTCAGAAGTGTTGGGGTAGCTTGTACAATGCATACTTATTAACTTTTGATGTACGTGCATACTTGAATGCAATAAGATTTTTCCCATTGTAAAAATAAGGACAAGGCTTGTTGGGCTTCCCAGACCCACATCGGGCTATCCTTCTTCAGGCTCGGGCATAGTTAGGCCAGGCCGAAGAGGCCATTTTTTAGGCCTAATATTTTAAGGCTCAAAGCTTGCAAAATATTGAGCTTATACAAATAGCCCTATCAAGCCAGTCCATTTTACCACGTCTAGTTGAAAGTCAAAGGAGGGGCCTCCTTCCTTATTTACTGCTTGTTTTTGATGAATGGTAATTATGGCTGGTGAAAAATGTAGAGAATCCATTGTCTTTTTTGATTGCACATCATTTGAGTTGTCTATACTAGGAGGCATCCCAATTTTATGTTGAGGTTTAGGACGATGATTAATGACTTGGTAATTCTTATTAATATATAGTTTATTAGATTTTCCAAGCTTGTGATGCAAGAGCTAAAAGAATTTGACTTGAGGTTTAATTAGTATTTAAAAGAATCATTTAATTGTGTAAGAACACATGGTAATGTGACTATTTATTATTATTTTTTTTCCATGGATTAAGTGAACTCTAGGATGACCATGGCTCATATTTGCACTCGACTACTTCCCTTTCTTGCTGAAAAATGGTAATTATCCTTCAAATTCATGAATTTGAGTATTTATGCTTCTGAAACGACACATTTGTGATGAGGTTGGATGTGGACATAATTTGAATTGTCTAATTGCGTATTTACTCTTGAATAGCCATTTGAAATAATTTAGTTCTATAGTTCATAGAAGCTGTTACTCCATTATTTTTGGACCTTCAATTTCATAAGATTCTTCCTACTTAATGTTTTCTTTTTTGACCCTTAAAGCTATTGGTTGCTACAATATTAGATTTAAAACAGAAGTTGCCTGTTAGAAGTGCATGATGATGTATTTCAAACCCGATTAATGATGTGGCAAGATTATGTGATCCCTTTTTAGATTCATGGAATCTTGCTTGAAACAAAGTCTTTTTTTCCCCTCTTTGTTTCTTTTCATCATAAAATTTTGAGAGCAGCCATTTTAGTTTTGACTAATAGATGTTTCATTTCCATTTTCATTTAGTATTGTTACATTTGCTGCTCAGTATATATGAAAAATGTTCTATTCCACCCCAATGCTAAGAATTATCTGTAGAAACATCTTCTTTTATGTTAAATTTCTCATTGCAAATCTTCATGTTTAATTGCTCAAATGGTGGATGTGTCTGCAAAAGCAAGTAGTAAAAAAACCGTCATTGCTACTTGTAGGGTTCTTCTTGCAAAGGTGGTGTTTGATTTGGTCTTATCCAATTAAATGGCGACAGGAGATATGTTTAGCACGACTGAGAATTATGGAAACAAGTCGAAGAAAGCAATCTAGCAATTGGGACGAATCCATAAATCAATTAACGGGGTTGAAAGAATACTTAAGAAAATAAGATGAACTAAGTCTAGTTACCAAGTAAACATAAAATTTATCAGTCTTCTTTCTTATTTAGAGTTCAAACTTTCGAGTCAAAATTACTTAGATTACTTTTTAAAACCAAATTTTGATTTTTTTTTTCTCCCCTTTTTAATAGAACCTCGACTTTTGATTCCTTATGGTTTGCTTGTCAGAGTGCTTATATGAAATTTTCTCAACCTAATTCCATTGTGCCATAACATAGGCTTGAGTCATGTGAGGGTGGATTTAATGTTGAACCATGTGGACTTCAGTGTAATAATAGAAGGGGAAGTTTCATTGACAGGGAAAACAAGGGCTGAGATGGAAAAAATGACTGCACTAACTACTGCTGCTTCATGATATGATATGGTGCTTCAGAAGAGAACAATAACGCTAATATGGTGGTTTGTAAAGAACAAGATACTGAAATAGGGAAATTTTGTTAAATGCCGTGTCCTCTTTGTAATATACCAAAACAGTATTCTCTAACACTTTCATGCTTTTAGTATCCGCAGCCCGGCTTTTCTCCCTGACTTCTAAAATTTTTTTTCCTAATATATACTAAATACAAAAGTATTTATTAATATATATCACTTAAAAAATGTGAAAGGGAAGTTTATCACTGTTATACGAATTTCCCTTCTTTCTTTTTAACTTTTAATTAAAATATTTATTAATTAATAAAAATAACAAAGAAATAAAATAAAAAAGGAAATAAATATTTATTTACAAATAATTTAAAAATAAAATTAATTAATTTTTTAGTAAAAATTTAATATCAAGTATTATATTACAAACAAGCTAACCTAATTAAATGAAATAAGATAATAAGAGTAATAAAACTCCTTCCATTAAATTTATATAATTGTGTCATTTTTTTACCAAACCATAAAATTTAAATTCTAAATCTTATATACTTATACCTTCAAGCATAAATTTTAAAATTTTAAACTCTAAAATTTATATATAATTTAAGATATAGGTTTATATGATTTAAAGTTTAAATTTTAAGTTTTAAGGTTTTGGTAGAATAGTAGCATACATTTTGCAACATTACTTTACATGTATTCTTTAACATTGTATATTGATTTTTGTTTGTGTTTTTAAATATTAATATAATTTTATTAAAATTTAATAGAAAGAGTTTTTTTATTTTTATTATTTTATTTTATTTTGTTTGATATAGTAATTGATATGAAATTTTTTTACTAAAAAATTTTAATTAATTTTATTTTTAAGTTATTTATATAATAAATATTTATTTCATTTTTATTTTATTAATTAACATAATATTTAATTAATTGTTTTAAAAAAAAAAAAGGAGAAATCGTAAAACAATGATGTCTTTGAAGTTTTTTTTTTTCAAAAAAAAAAAAAAAAAAGGTATCAGAGGAACATGGTAGACGTCGTTTCTTTACAATGCGATTTTTGACAGAAGTATTATATTAGGACTTGTGAAAAATGTAGTATATATGGATAAATATTTTTTTATTTAATATATATTGATAAAAAAATTTAAAATGGTATATGCAAATAAAAAAGGCCCTGCAGCACATAAGTATATAATTTATATTTTTGAATAGATAAATTTTTTCAACAAAAGACTTTGTTGAGAAAAGTTATACTTATTTTACTAATTTTTTCACCTCAAAGAAATTAAATCGTTGGATAAAAAATACTTTAGTACAAACTAAAACAAAATACTCTAAAATAAATATATAATTATACATACATTTTATTTACAGAGGATAATACCTTAAGCTATTACATGGAACACTTCTTTTTTAGTTTTTTTTTCTTTTGGGTTCACAATTAATTATTTTTACTCTTTAGGCATGAATGAGTCTAATATTTAAGATGAAAATAATAATTAATAAATCTCTTAACTCTAAAATTTTAAATTAATTTTTTTTACTTAATTTGTCTTGGGCACAATTTATTATGATTGAGTTGATACTTACATGGATTCTTCATCACTCTTTAATTTTTCTTCATTATTACATTTGGATCACATTTGCATCATTTGATTCTCATACCACAATAAGCACATTTTTTTTTTTTTTGATAACACAGTAAGCACATTTAATAGCATACAAACTATAGGAAAGGAAATTTTGCGGCACAACTAGACTAAGTTATTTCTTATAAAAAGAATGGTTACTAAATTAAAAATAAATTAATTTTTTCTTTTCACATTATCGTTAATTTTAAAAAAATATTTTTTAAATTAAATAAAATAAACTTTTTATATTTTAAGTGTAAAACAAAAATAAACTCAAAATATAGAGTTGAAAAGGCAATCGAAAGCAAATCTAGAGTTGAAGGCAAGGCCTCTGCAGGAAAAGACTCGATTTTTGGACATCTGTCTAAAAATATAGACTGAAGAGACTCGAGATGCCATATTATTGGGAAGTGATGGAAGAGTTTTGCAATTGGAGAATGTGATTGATATAAGATCAGAAGCGGGTAAACCTTCTACTGGAAAGGAAGCCAAACTAGGACAATCCCGAATCACCAGAGACTCAAGTTTCAGGCTATCCCCTGAAATCCCTCAGATATTGAAAGAAATTTTAGATGAGGACAATCCCAAATATATAGAGTTTTAAGTTTAGGGAAAAGGTTATGCGAAGGACTCCAGGGAATCATAGCTGCTACCTATGCACAGATGTTGCAAACATGCAAAGTTCTGTATTGTAACTGAAGGTGAGGGAAACTCTAATTTTCCACATTTGTGGATATATAATGTTATCAAGGATGTGCAGTGCCTCTCATCAACAAAGTCTTTGAGAGAACTACAATCAATCATGTACAACTCAGAAAGGTTGAGGCTTCTACTCACCAATTCTTTTGCTAAGGACTCCATATAGTGGCATCCTTCAATTCTAAGGCTGTGCAATCTCTGCGGTAACTCCCTTAGTTGCGATACATCTGAAATTTTTAGAATTTCAAAAGAAGAGAAGGAATCAAAAGTATCCATATCAGACAAAGCATCCATTGAATCATCACTCTGATAAAAAACTCCTTGTATTCCAACTGCAGCATCACTATGAGGCAGCAAATATGCCTTTGTATGAGGGTCACTTGTTGATCTTGATGTCTCAGCATAAGAAAAGAAAGAAAGTGAAAAAAAAATAAAAAAAAATGCCTTGTTTTAAACAAGATTGTTGTTCATTCTTTGCAATGTAAGTGGATCCATTTAAATCAAAAGAGAGATCACATAATTAATGGGGTTAATTTGAAATGTAGCTGCCATGCACACACTTGATTAATAGTTATTACCCTCCATTTGTTTTGCAAGTCTAAAAGGAAACTTCTGTTTTAAATCAAATAGTATAGCAACCCATTATAGATCTAAGTAAGGGTCCAAAAAGAAAACATCAAGTAGGAAGAATGATATGGAAATGAGTTTATAGAGTAACAACTCCATGAATTATGGATCTAAACTGTTTTAAATGGCTATTGAAGAGTAAATATGCAATTAGACCATTCAAACTATGTCCACATCCAACTTCATCACAAATGTGCTGATTCAGAAGTCTATAGCATAAATACTCAATTTCATGAATTTGAAGGATAATTACTACCATTTTTCAGCACGAAAGGAAAGCAGAAGTGCAAATATAAATAATGAGCGATGGTATGAAAAATGGTCATCCTAGAGTTCTTCAATAGAAAAAAATTATAAATAGTCATGTTACCATGTGTTTTTATGCAAATGACTCTTTTAGATACTCTAACCTCAAGTCAAACTCTTTTAGATCTTGCATCACAAGCTTAGAAAAACTGCTGAACTTAAAATTAGAAGGAATTACCAAGTCATCAATCATCGTCCTAAAGCTCAACATAAATTGGGATGGCTCCAGTTTTATTGAGCTTAACCTTAATTTACTACCAAGCATATAAATCAATTGACAAAGTATTCTTTAAATTTAATTAAAAGTTTAGGGTTTCAAACGAATTTGAACTTTAAGAATGCAATTATATTAAGAACATAGTATAAAGAGTTTTGTTACTTTGTGATCTTATTCAATTCAAATCAGATTAATTGTTATATAATTTAGTATTGGATACCAGTAATTTTCAAAAAAAAAAAAAAAGATTCTATACATTTTTCACCAACCATAATTACCATTCTTCAAAAACAAGAAGCAAAAGAGGAGCCACATCCTCTGTCCTTTCAACTCATAAGAGAGAACCCAACTGCTTAATGAAAATAACATGTTGATCATGGCCACTTTTTAGTCTTTTTAACATCTTCAGAAACCTCAAGAGAGAGAAAGCTGTTTTTTTTTTTTTAAGTTGATAACGGAGGTACCATTAAAGTTTTTCCTATCAGTATAGATAACTACCAATCCCAATAGAAGGAAAATTTACTATAATGACCAACTTTATATTCAAATTTCTTATGTAATTAGCCTGTTCATCACATAACAATAGATAGTAGTGTTGGAAAGTTCAGAATATCAATATCCATGGTGAATTTTACAATTGATTTGATGCGAAATATTAAGGGACACAAACAAAAGCTCGAAAAGCAGGAAGGTATATTCAATATTTACAAATGATAAGTACTTTGGCAAAGCATTTCGTGACTTTCCTGGAATGGACTCTGACTGAGTTCTTGAAAATTGAATTCTGGTTCCATTATCTATGCGCTTAGGTAGAAGAGGAAGAGTTAAAGAGATGAGGACTATCAGCTTCCCCTTCTCTTCAACCGAGATTAACGATCAGCAACAATGCTTTCACCGGCAATTTGTAGAGATTGAAAATGTGCTGAAAGAGCAGTTAAAGAGAAATTAGATAAGCATAGTAACGTTGAATCACATATGGTAGTTCCGGACATAAAAGCGAAATGTATCATATAATTATTTGTAGAAAATCACTGATCGATCAAAAGTTTACCTTCATATAATCCCATTTCCTGATATAGGAGATCCTCTTGTGCTATTACTTGAGATTAACATGTCATTAACTTGTATTTTAGGTATCCGAGCTATCTTCTGCCATTCTGCTCCAGCTTTATACATGAGTTTCTGGGTCAGCAATGGGCATTCTTTGATGCAGAGAAAACTTAGGGAGGAGGAAAACCCTTCATCTGACAGGGAGTGGAGTTTTTGGCAAGAGTTGATCTCCAATGACTCAAGAGAAGTCAGATCCTGAAGTCCCATGTAATCCAAGCTGGTAAGGCTCAAGAGTTTGCTGATGCGTAGGGATGTGAGATTTTTTGGTAGAAGATATTTATCTGGAAATGACTCCATGCCTTTACATCCACTTTCAATCTCTAAACGACTAAGAGAATGAAGCCTATGCAATGCCCACTCTTTCTGTGGAGTAAGCTTGTCGCAGAAGGCAATGGAAAGCAAATTTAGAGTAGAAGGCAAGCCCCCTGCAGGCAAAGTCTCAAGTTCTGGACATCTTTCCAAAATTATACACTGAAGAGAGTTAAGGGATGCCATACCACTGGGGAGTGACTTCAGATTTTTGCAATTGCAGAGTCGGATTGATTTAAGACTAGGAGCAGGCAGTCCTTGTGCTGGAAATGATGCCAAATTAGGACAATCGCGAAGTTCCAAAGATTCAAGTTTCAACTTGACATTCTGAAATACATTAGATGTTGAAAGGGATTCTAGGTGAGGAGAATCCCAAATACAAAGAGTTTTAAGTTTGGGGAAAAGGTTCAAGGTGAAAAACTCAAGAGAATCACAGCTGCTTATGATGCTCAGATGTTTCAAGCATGCAAAGTTCTGGGTTGTCATTGGAGTTAAGGGAAATTCTAATTTTCTGCATTTGTTGATATACAGTGTTGTCAAGGAAGTACAGTAGCTCTCATCAACAAAGTCTTTAAGAGAACCACAATCAATCATATATAACTCAGAAAGATTGAGGCTTTCACTTTTCAATTCAGCTGCTAGGGACTCCAGAAAGTGACATTCTACAATTCTAAGGCTGTGCAACCTCTGTGGTAATTCCCGTAGTTGAGATACATCTGAAACGTTTATAGTAACAAAAGAGAGGAAATCAAGTGTATCTTGATCAGAAGAAGTCTCTGTTTGATCATCGACAACATCTTCAATCTCCACAGCACTTGCTTCTTGATGATCAGCCTCAGAATCATCGCCACTTTTAGTTGCCAAATTAGCATTAGTTGGCAGAGATTGTGGTTCAGAGGCATAAGCTAAACCTTCAATCAATTCATCAGCGGCAATTTCATGCACCTCTTCCTTTACAATCATATTTGGCTGCTTTTTGAGGTAATGGGAGGAAGTGCGGTGTAAAGTTTTCCAAACAAACTCGTTGTCTGGCAAATCTGATGAGTTCAAATCAACATGCACAGCCTCGCTAACAGAGACCACGTTCTGGTCCGTAAACACAATGCAATCACCAATCTCTATAATATCTGCTTTGCTTGCTGTTAAGACGATAGAACTTCCTCTTTCAGCAGCTTCTATACATTTCACTAAGATTTCCCAGTTCTGGAAGCTGTCAAAACCATCAAAAACCAGCATAGATTTCCATCCACTCAAGCATTCATGTAATTGAGCCATTAATTTTTGTAAATCGTCACCATCACAGAAATTAGCATTAAGACTTTCTAGTATGCATTTTGTCAAACTCAGAGCATCAAGTTTATCTTCAAATTTCACCCAACCACTAATATCAAAAGAATCCATTACAGTTGCATCCCTATAAACATTATCAGCCAAGAAGGTGCGACTCTTTCCGCTGCCCACTATGACAGTCACAGAGGCATTATTGCTGCCCCTTAATTCATAAGACTGTAAAAAGCTAATAATTATTTTCTTTTTACCTATAGTTTGTTCATGGACAAAAGGATCTGGATACTCCATCATGGTTTCCAGTTCTTTCAGGATATTGTTAACTTGGGCTTCGGCATCCTTTTCTCGACCCAAATAGATATGTCCTATCGCCTTGTCTAAAAGGTATGAGACATTTTCCAAGCGATCGCTCCACTTTTCCACAGATGATTCTGGTGTAAATGTTTTCATGTTTTTGCCTGTGACTTTACCAGCAAGGGTGACCAATGACTGCTTGATATTATCCAGCTCTAAGCATTTCGCCAGGAAATCTGTGATTGCAGGACTAACAAGCTTGGCTAGTATCTCAAAATGGAAATCAGACAGTGATTTACCTCTTCTACTTCTGCTCATTTCAATCAGCTGTCCACGTACTTTTGAAACAATTTCTTCAATTAGAACTGATTCAGACCTACATTGTTAAGCAATGATTAGTCTCGAGACCCAGCTGAAAATATGTACAATTATACTAAACAACAAAGAGCAGATGATGCTATAATTTGTAGCTTGTTTAGTGGACTATTCTTTCCAACGTTGCTTTGATTGGATATCACAGAGCAATCGCGATTAAAAGTGTCAAGCATTCTCCAGAAAATATTTCAATCTCATGAAGTCAACATTCACTAAAACAAGAACTACTGCTATAGCGAGTTCAAAAATCTCTTATGTGATAATATAAATATGATTATCTTTAATACTCACTAATTTCTTGCATAGCAACATAACTCTCACTAGCTTTAGTAATATCTCTTCAATAAAAATAATACCTTATTGAAATGTATTCTAAATCTAATGAAGGTTACAAACTCTAAAAGACATAAAGACTTATTATTATTACAATTGCTTTGAACAATTTATATGTTCCTTAATTTCGTTACCAAAAATCAAGCATTTATGGGTAAAAGAACATCTATTTTTCAAACAAAATAATGTAAGCATGATGACAAAGAAAGCTGTGAGCAACCAAAAATTTTCCGTCCATTAAAGTAGAAATAACAGGTGATAATCTATGCATGTCAAACATACATACCGGCCTCCAGAATGCAAGCCAGACAAATTGCCAACTGCTCGCATGGCAAACATCCATCTCAGAACCTTGTCTTCGTCATGTGCTGAATTATCCACAAATCTTGCGAAAGCTTTGCCAAAACTTCCGCTTACGTTCCTTACGTCAGATTGATCCACCCCACAGTAGACTGGTAGTATATGCAAATTAACATGGCATTGAAGAATCTTGTAGAGCTCGTCCAAACACCAAGCAGAAGAAGCATAATTTTCAGATAAAATCACAATTACATTGAATGATTTTTCAATTGCTCGAAGTGTTGCTGGTTGAATAGTTTCTCCTCTGTTGAGTATTCCTTCATCTTTGTAGGTGATGTATCTTGCCTTCTGCAATGCAGCATATAAGTTGGATGCAAAGCCTTTTTCGGAGTCTGATCCACTGAAGCTCAAGTAAACATGATATTTCCATGGTGGAGGCAGAATGTTAAAAGGTGGATGCAACATAAAGGTTTGACGGAAAATTTTCTCCTCCAAGAGAAACGGTTCTGCAACCTCCATCATGATCTCCAGTTCTTTTAGGATAACATTAACTCTCGCTTCAGCACCCTTTTCTTGCCCCAAATCGATACATCCTGTCATTTTGTCTAGAAGTTGCGAGATATTTTCCAAGTGATCGCTCCATTCTTCATTTGTAAATGTCTTGTTTTCTATACTTTTGACTTTATCACCAAGGGTGATCAATAAGGACTTAATCCTATCCAACACTACATGTTTCGCTAGGAAATCAGTGATTCCAGGACTTGCGAGATTGACCAGTATCTCGACAAGGAGATCTGACAGTGGTTTCCCTCTTCTACTTCTGCAAGTACTAGCCAACCATCCACGTAGTATTGAAATGATTTCTGGAATTAAAACTGATTCAGGCCTACATGATATAAGCAATGATTAATCTCAAGACTGTCATAAATATGTGTACAATCAAATAAATCCAGTTTATCTGTTGGGCTCTCAATGAAAATAAAAACGAAAAACGAAGAGACTTTGTACATGACCAAACAATTGGCAATTAAAAATCAAGCATTCTCCAAAAGAAAAAGGAAATTATATTGACAACATCTACTAAAACAAGAACTACAGCTACAATTTGAATTTTGTAAGAACCATGCTCTTTCTTTATATGTTCTCAATTTCATTACCCAAAAGGCAAGCACTTATAGACAAAAGAACAACATTTTTAACATGAAAAGCTGAATATAACGCAAATTTGATGACAACAAAAGCCGTGAGCGACTAAATATTTCCCTTCCTTTAAAATAGAAACAATATATGATCATTTATGCATCTCAAGCATAAATACCGTTCTCCATATTGCCAACCTCCTAATTTGCCAACTCTTTCCAACACATATCTCCAGTTTTTAACCAATTTGTCATTTCCAAACCCTTGCACAAGTTTTCCAAAAGCTTTGGCAATGCTTCTTCTTTGGTGATAGTAGACTGGGAGAAGTAGTATATGCGAATTAAGACGACATTCAAGAATCCATTTCATCTCGTCCAAATACCAAGGAGAAGAAGCATAGTTTTCAGAAATAATCAAAATTATACTAAGCGATCTTGCAATTTGCATCAATATTTCTTTTTTATCGTTTCTTTTGTCGGGTATTTCTTCATATTTGTAGGTGGTTAATCCCGCCCGCTTCAACGCAGCATCTAAGTTGGACACAAAGCCTTTTTCGGTGTCTGATCCACTGTAACTCAAGCAAACGTGATATTTGAACTCTGAAATTGAGAAAGAAACATCTCTGGCAGCACCACCAGCCATTCAAGGGCTTTTGATCAGTGATTCAAAGAAAAAAGACAGTGTTTGCAACAAGCCGCTGAGCCAACGCTCATCCAACAAGTATTGCACTTCCTTCGCATGAAAGAAATTCTCTTTACAAATAAATTAAACTCAATTTATCTTTCTGTGCACATAGTTTTTCCCGAATCATGACGGCCATCGCACGCAACGTTTCAAGCTCCAAACTAGTAATTCACAGGTCAATATTTAAATCCAGGTCAAATAGGTATTTTTAAAAATATGTATATTTTATAAATAAAAACAAAAAATTCACTAACATATAATACATAAATCTCTAAGAAATTATAAATTATTAATAATTCTTAAAAAGATAGAAGAAAATATATACTTTTAAAATTGTTTAAATTTTGTAGGGAAACTCTGAGATATATATGCATATAATTTTTTTGTCAAATTTTTAGTAAAATTAAAATTTGAAGATGATATGCCAGTTTAAAAATTCAATAAAATTAAATGTATATTTTAAAAGTTTTATAAGTAAAATACATCTGGCATAAATTTTTGGCAGATTTATATATTTTTTCTTAATTATTCTTAAAATTTTCAAAATACAAATGAAAAACATAGGTTTATGATAGATTAGCAAGGTGAGCAAATATTAAAATGGCATTATATGTATATTTATTTTGTATATATTTACTTCTTATCTTCTATTTTTTTATATTTTCTTTTACTTTTATTTTTTTATTTTTCACTCACAATTTCATCTCTACACAATAACTAAAAAAGATAAATATATGCTTAAATATGTAGAAGTAAGTGTGTAATTAATTTTTCCCCATACTAAAATAGGAAATAGAAGAATACTATTCCCTCCTTTTTCATAATATATGTTTTTTAATGGTTTTGCATAAATATTAAGAAATCACTAATACTATCATAATTTGATTAAATTTCCCCTCTTTAATTTCTCCATTAACTACTCCTCCAACTTCCTATTTTTGAGCCATTTTAACCTCAACTGAGGACAAATCTTCAATTAAATATACAGATTTTAGATATTAAAACATAACTTAATCTTTAAACCCTGATTCTAAAATCTTAAAATATAAATTTTAAATCTTGAATAAATTTGAATTTTAAGATTTAAAAATTTATAAAAGAGAAGCTAACGTAATAATTACATAAAAATATAAGACGTTAATGAAACTTACAATTAATATTTTTAATTAATGAAACTTGCTTTAATATTTAAATTATGCACATTTAATAGAGTTTTGTTAATTTCTTATCCTCAACCTTTAAGACTTAGATTAACAAATTCCTATTTATTACTATTACTCTATTATTTGATAATTAATTTAAGATACTCCATTATCATCAAGTTAAACTAGCCAGGCTAACTTGCTTGGGTTAAGATAATTAAATAAAAAAAAGTGGTTTAATTGAATTAAAAAATGAGAACAAGATTAAGAAAGAGATAAAATAAAAAGAAATAAGTAAGTCGTTCAAATAATTATAATTGTTTTATTCACACAATAAAGATATAAAAAAATTAACAAATTTTTAAAACTATAAACATGTTTTAAAACAAAAATAAAATTCTAAAACCATACTTATTATAAAATAAAACAATTGTTTGCAACTTGAAAATAAAATAAAATAATTAGTGATCCATTTAAAATTATTATAGATGTTATCGTGATGACTTGAATTAGGGAATTTGAATTCGGATATTTTGCAATCGTGCGTCTGCAGTCGATTTCTACAGTTAGGATCTAATGGCTATCCTTGTCCTTCAACCTACTCCTCTCTATCTCAACCATTGATGTCAAGACTGAGGAATAAAATTTATTAAACATGCAAGACGAATAAACAACTAAGATAAATATGGACAGATTAAAACACGACGATAGTAATAGAATTCCGACTGCAAAACATTCGAATTAGGGAATTTCTATCCTACCAACTTTAAAAGAAGTTGGGCCACCCCACTTGACTGATGGAAACGAGACACACCGACTGCTCTAGTCATCTAGTCTATTCAATTATATATGTAGCACGATTCTGAACAGGGATTGGTCTGTTCAAAGGCTTTTTACTTTATGTTTTTGCAATTATCACTACTCAATGTTAATTGATATATCTCATTTTTAATTAATACATACTGAATCATTAAAATTATATAAATAACTTTTATTAAAATAAAATACCCATGTTTATCTATCACTAAACGACATTATTTATATAATTTTAATAGTTTAATATATATATATATATATATATATATATATATATATATATATATATATATATATATATATATATATATATTAATTAAAAATAGATGTGTTAATTAATACTCTAGCCATTTAGCCTAGTCAATTAACAATTATACAATTATATATGTAACGCACGTTTCTGAACAGGCATTGGTCTGTTCAAATCTGTCTCTTACTTTATGTTTTTGCAATTATTGGGGCTTTCTTTAATTATACGACATAGTTTGATACCCAATTGAAGAATTTAAAATTGAAGACACGCATGTACCTACTGTCTCCATAATGACTATACGCGCTTTTGGGTGAGCCTCGTTTTCTCCGAAATTGCCATCTCTTTGTCGCTTGGTATTGTAGGGAATTTTTTATTGTCCCTTGATGAGTAAAAAATACATAAATTTAATTGTATGTATAGTATAGTTAATTGTTAATTATTAAATGAAATTGTAATTATATTAATATTAAAATTATAATTTTATTTAATAGTTGATAATTAATAATACAGTATAGTTGATTGTAGTTATTTGAGTCTAAAATATATACCTACTAATGTGTTTGACAACTATCCCATAATCTAGTCGGAAATGTTATAGACACACAACAACTATCTTATTGTCTAGCAAGTAAGGCAATTAGAAAACCATATGGAAAAAGAATTAGGACAGAATCACGATTGCAATGAATTCATTTTGATATATGTGGTCCCATTAGCGTAAGGGCGAGACATGGAGTTTAATATTTCATCACTTTTATTGATAATTACCTATGATATGGTCATGTATATTTGATTGCGCATATGTCAAAGGTTTTATAGTACTTCATACGATACATAAATGAAGTTGAAAATCAAATGGATAAAAAATAAATCACTTAGAATTAATTGTGGTCGTGAATATTTGTCCAATCAATTTAAAGAGCTCTGTAAAAAAAAAAAAAAAAAAAAAAAATTATTAGGCAAGTAACCATCTCGGGCACTCCATGACAAAATTGAGTTATTGAAATAAGAAATCGAACTCTATTAGATATGGTTAAGTCAATAATGGCACAAGCAAATCTACCATTTACACAATGGGGAGATGCATTGTTAACTGCCACACCTATACTTAACCGTGTGCCCTCTAGGACTGCCACATCCACATCCTACGAGTTATGGAACCGCAAACCGAATTTGAGTATCCTAAGTAGGGGTGGGCATGGGCCGAGATGGGCCGGGATTTGGGCCGTCCCGGTCCCGTCCCGAAAATACCCCGGGACAAGAATTTTTATCCCGGTCCCGTCCCGTTTGTGAATATGTTTGTCCCGGTTCCGTCCCGGTTATGTTCCGTGTCCCGTCCCGACCTGTCCCGGGTCATGTCCCGAATATGTCCCATCCCGATTTGCTGCACTTTAAATGGCTGTAAAACAAGAAAAGCAAGGTTTGTCCCATGATAAAAAGACAGCAACACTGTACCAATTAAAATAAGTATACATTTATATTTCAGAAATTCAAAAACTCCAGTCTCCAGCATATATTAACACGTACACATATCAAAGGGAAAAAGATCGTGATGCAGCATTATCAGTAAACAAGCAAATACTTGTGTGGCCTCAAAATCTACCCAACAGGTCACCTAATTAAACAACCTATTTGAAGAAATCATGAATGCCATGCTCAAACAGGTAAATGGGATTCTTACTACTAAAAAGCACAAGAATGAGACATAATTGCTTACCACACTTACAACAATGGAAGAAATTCTCCCCTCCCCCATTTCTGCATTGTAACACATTAGAGAATAAATCAATCTGAATTTTGATAAAGAACATTTTAAATATGATGCAGCATGAATGAGCACGCAAGTTGAAAGAATGGGCAAGACTAATTTAAGCCTAACAAGTTCATTGGAAAAAAATAAAAATAAGAAAATAACTTGCTAACATTTGAGTCAAAAGCTAAGAGAAAATTCACTGTATGGGTAAACATGCAAATAACAAGAGAGTAACTCTACCATGCACATGCATTGTTAATATTCTAAATAAACAATCCACTTTACACAAGATGATACAAAATAGAATCTAAAAACAGAACAACACTACAGTTTCTTTACAATGTCAAGTTATTCCATCAGTAAACTACAATTTGTCTTGTTTTCTGTGATAGTGCTCCTTTAAATCAGCTACTTGGCGGGCTAAGTACTTCAATAACTTTAGGTTACCATTGAAGGCAGCCCTGTAAATGGGGGTTTCCCCTTTGGCATTTCTAATCTCCATCAATGGCAGCCACTTATAAATGCAAAAATTAAAATGCGTGGCTATATCTATCCATATATATGTAAAACCAAACAAATTAAAATCGCAGGGAAAAAAAAAAGATAGAACATGGATATGATGGGGCAGTGAAATAATAATGAAAGGGCTAGAAAGAAGAAATAGTAATGGATGTTAGCTTTGGCATCCAATCATTGAAGATGAAAGAGAAAGGCAGGAGTAATTGTATTTGTCACAAGAGCTTGACCAAATCAGTCACTAGCAAATTAATCATCTCCAAGGAAGAAAATTGGAAAGATAAATATACTATGAATAGCAGCAAAGGAAGCCCCACGATGGCAGCTTTCATAAGTAACCTTTAGGCACTACATACATACATATCATTTAATGTTTCAGTTTTTAAACACCCATAAGAAAAAGCTTCCATGAGAATAATTCTGAACCAGTTTATGTAAATCTGATCAAAAAGAAAACTAATGAACTGACCCAGAACCACTGTTATCCAAGGCATTACAGCAAACAAAAAGAGATACATAGATTTGTAAAATAAGAGCCATTAATATAAATAATTAAAATTAACAAAAACAAAAAGAGATATCACAGCCTTTAAAAGTAAACAAAAATAATTGGAAGCTCCATAGAAGCCAAGCATTTCCATGCAAGGCAGAGGGTAAGTAGAGCAGTTAAGCAAAATAATTTAATAACAGAGCTTGTACTTCAGCTAAGGCTATAAGTAATTAATGATCTTCTGTAAATCAGGAAAGAACATATTTGCCAGACCCCAAAAAGAGAAACTAGGTGCAATATCACAACCTCGAATTAATTGTGTTTACCCAATCGGGAAGCAAATAAATGGAGAAAAAGCTTCTGTATTTTTGAGGATAAAAGGTTTCCATTCCCAAAACCATGAAAGACCATAACATAGAATTCATTTCCCCACCAACCCAACAGCCTAAAGTTGGTTCCTACAACATAAACATTTATTAAGATATTAAAAGCTTCAGAATCAGTAAGATTGTTCCTAGATTTGACAAAAATCAACTGTCACTTAGTTCACAAATCCAAACATTCAGCTCAATAGATCCAAACATTCAGATGCGGAGAGAGTTGAGGTTATTACCTTGATTATGCACTTCTGCTGGCGTGGAACTACTGTTGTTTCTTGTAGGAAAGAAACTTTGGCATGCTACACATAAGAATTGAGGTGATCTCCATTGCCAATTGGATACAAATGGTTAATTAAATGGAAAAATATATTCTTAACCATGTCTACTGAGAATACATTTACAAAAGTAATATAAGGCATAAATGCATTTAGAATGAAACATTTTGATTTAAATTGATGCACAAAAATTACAGTATTAAGATCAAAATGGTATGAAAATAATACGGTAACAATATATAGTGTCTTGAGTCTTACAATATAGATAAAACTGAAAAATCAAGACAGTTTTAAAATAAACACCTAACATGATATATAGAAAACCAATTAATACAAACACAATAAAATGATTTAAATCATTAAACAGCCTTCCTTCCAGCAATAAACTTCAAGAGTGTAGCGTAGGTGTTGCTAATCTGTAGCTGCCAAGTATGGAAAAAAGAAATGAATTTATGTAAGACTTGTACCCAAGTTTATGGAACATTTATTTCTAAACACAAGAAAATTCTTATACCCAAATATATATACGTATAAGACTTACACATTCTATTTCCCTCTTGAATTGCTTGGTTGGTCACTGAGGTCATGGCACCACCAATTTCTATAAAATTGTAAAAGTAACATATGAAGAATTAGTAAATATTAAATAAAGAGGAAAAAAACATACAATGTAAAAGTTATATAGTTAGAATAAAAACTTACCATTAATAATAGCATCATTTGCTTGAAACTCATCAAAGACTTCTTGTATCTTGTACTCATTAGGATTCAACCAATTTTGAGTGCATATAAGTGCTTCAACCATCTTTGGTGACAAAGAACTCCGAAAAACATCAAGGACTCGTCCCCCAGTGCTGAAGCAAGACTCAGATGCAACAGTAGAAACTGGAATGGCCAATACATCACGTGCTAGAAGTGAAAGTACACTATACTTCATAGAATTCTCCTTCCACCAAGACAAGATATCAAAATCATCTATACCATCATCTACTACATCATGTGCCAGATATTTCTCCAAATCATTTTTTTTGTCTGGACATTCCTGAGCCAACTTTAATTTTTTCCACTGGTTTTTTCTTTCCTTTTTATGTGTTGTTGTTACCCATCCCATGTCTACTAAACCTTCCTTGGTAATAACTGACTCTTCATGGCTTGCACTATCATCAGAGGTTTGAGATACCTCATGTGACTCTTGTGTATAAAAATTGTATAGCTGCCACAATGTGTTTGCTATCTTCTTTTTCAAAAGAGTAGCTGTCCCAATCTCATAATTTGCATCACATATAAAATTCACATACTCAAGTTTATACCGTGGATCCAACACGATACCAATATAAATTAGTGGATTAATATTTTCTATCTTCCCCCAATACTTATCAAACTTATTTCTCATATTACATGCCATAGTCCCCAAAACACAATCAACTTCATTCTCACTCCACTTTACCAATAATTCATTAATTGTTTGAATTTCATCAAAAGCACAATTGGCTGTGAT
Organism: Bauhinia variegata; assembly: GCA_022379115.2. Classification (NCBI taxonomy): domain Eukaryota; kingdom Viridiplantae; phylum Streptophyta; class Magnoliopsida; order Fabales; family Fabaceae; genus Bauhinia; species Bauhinia variegata. Next base: position 10,203,467 of record CM039434.1, on the reverse strand, counting down.
AAGTAAAGAACCAGAAAGTGCCAAAGTCACCTCATAAAATAACTTCAAAAATTGAACAAATGCTCTAGCATTATCCCAATCTAAACTAGATGGTTGTCTATCATCTTTAAACCAAGTGACATAGCCCTCATCTTCATCCTCAAGTCTCTCAAATGCTTTTTGAAATGGTATAGCATGTTCCAACATAGTGTAGGTGGAATTCCACCTAGTTGGAACATCAAAGCAAAGAGAGGCTCCACTACTAATTTTTTCTGCATGTGCAGCTTGTTTGAATTTTTAGAGGCGTTAGGGAGAAGACCTAACATACCGAATGACATTTCGGATAGAAACAATGGATGGATTCAAGTCTTTCAACCCATCATTCACAATTAAATTCAAAATGTGAGCAGCACACCTCATATGCATATACTCTCTTTCACATACCAAACCATTCCAATTCTTCAATTTCCTTTTCAAATAAGAAATGGCCACATCATTAGAGGAAGCATTATCCACAGTTATTGTAAATACATTTTCAATTCCCCATTCCCTCAAACACCTATCAATTTCTTTTCTTATAGTCTCACTTTTGTGGTTGTCAATTTGCGAGAAATTTAAAATTCTCTTTTGAAGTCTCCAGTTTTCATCAATAAAATGAGTTGTGAGACACATATAGGAAATATTTTGAATGGATGTCCAACAATCCGTAGTCAAGCAAGCCCTCACACATGACTTCTTAAGAAACTCTTTTAACTTACATTTTTCATCTAGAAAAAGTTGGTAACAATCTCTTGTAATAGTCCTCCTAGATGGCACAGTAAATCTAGGTTCCAACCGATTCACAAATTGACGAAACCCACGCCCTTCAACAACACTAAATGGCATCTCATCTTCTATAACAAAAATAGCAAGCATTTTTCTAATTTCCTCTGTATTATAGGAAATAGAAACTGTTGTTTTTCTCCCTCCTAGACCTTCCTCACCCTCTGTAACCCCTATAAGTGACTGATTCTTCTCAACAAAAATCCACTTATGACGCATTTTCAAGTGTTTTAGCATTCCATTTGTCCCATGACTACTTGAGTTACAAAGAAATTCACTTTTATAGTGATGACACTTGGCTTTTTCCTTTCCCTTAGTCTGTTCTAATGACAACTTTGTAAAATGGTCCCACACTATTGATCTAGGCTTAGGATTAGAAGTTTTCGAACCTGTTGTGGTGTTAGCAGTTGCACTAGTAGAGGATTGAGAAATGCCTACCCCAAGTTGATGCTCTTGTCGGGCTTACTCATTCAAACTTGCTCCAGATGCTCTTGTTTGGATTTGCTCTGCCATTGTATATCTTAATTTTCTAAATCAAAAAAAAAAAAAAATGTCAGCCATGTGATTCTTTTAATATTCAAGAAAGATGATCAATATTTATATCAGTCCAAAGTGAATAGTTTAAGTTTAGGTGTAGGTGTGTGTGTGCGAGAATCACATAGGAATAGGAATAGGATGTTGACAAGGAATTGGGAATGTTGGTGTCTGGACACAGTAAAATTAAGTTCAAGTTATGGAGGATTTCACAAAAAAGGTTACTATGCATTAGTGTTACAGATGAATGTGTAGTACTAGTACATTTAGGAATAGTAGCTAGAATGGTCATTAAATAAAATAAATTAGTGGTGTCACAATAATTACATGACCAGGCTCTTAAGTTATTTAGATTAAATATATGAAAATGCTAAAAAAGATTGGTATATTCTAAAGACAAATTTTCAAATCTTTACTGTAATATTAAAATAAAAAAATTAATTACCCAAACTCCTAAATAAAAGTGTTTTACGTTTTTACTTAATAATAATATTGCTGTTTGAAATCAGAATAGTGATTTCATACCAACCAACTTTCTTTTGATCCAAGTAGGGACCCATGTGTGTATGCATTTTATTGTAACAGCACAAAATGTCTCCTGTACATTTTATGGAATTATTATTATTACAGTCAAATATTTAGCTCATTTCTTGGTGTTGATAATAAAATAGACTTTGAAAAATTTCTGATGATTGTCAATGGAGCATTTAAATGAAATTACATTCCACTCATTAACGCAATCAAACTAAGAGAATACACAAGTTAGTTGGTACTTTGAGTAAGAAGACTATCTATCCTACATAAGCATGGTGATGGAACATTAAATTAACCTCAAAATCCCACTGCAAATCAAGTAAAGGACAGACAATTAGAAAAACAAAACAAAATCAGGCCTATGCTAAAACTAAATAAGAATCAGGCCTATGCACACCTAAAAGCAAGTCAATTGAATTCCAGAATTTGTTCTAGGGGAAAGTAGAAGTAGAAAAAGGATCAATAAAGGTATGAGATCAAACAAATTAAACAAGAAACCTCACAGCCACATGGAGTGCAAGCATCCAAAGCACGACCACCGAATGATCTTTTTGAAGGGGTTAATGTTAATCTTTTCTATCAGAACAAAACATATATATATTATGTATCTAAACAGCAACACTGCAATAAGGGAAACAAGACAAGGAGAATAAATAAATGGATGCCAAGTTGAAGTTTCTCATGAAAAAAATAGAGAAGTAAATAGTAATTCTCTTTTATTCAGATGCCAAAAAAATTGGGCTATAAGAAGAACCCAGAAAATTAGTCTTTCTAGAAGCAAGGAAGAATACTACGTAGATGGACAAGCTAAAAAGAAAACTTGAATCGATCATGTGTCATAGTCCATCTAAAGAAGCTATATAACCTAAAGATGACTTTTGACAAAAAAGCTCAAAGAAGAAAGCAGCGTGGAAAGAAATTACAGGTCATCTAACCTTGTCTTCATCAACCCAGCCTAAAAAAGCACAATTTCTATTTTGTTTGTTTCTGGAGAATCTATCAGAAGCACAAGCGCTATTTGTTCTTGCGAAAAGGAAACACAAGCACTTAATCAATTAAGTAATTGAAAGATATTAAGCTCGGTACAAGCTCACGAGCCACATCCAAATGACCCAGAACTAGAAAACCAAAAATATCAATACTTGTTCACAAACAAATTTAAAGCCTCAAATCATTCTCAGGAAACAATCAGGAAAGCCAAATGCAACAAATAAAAAATGAGAATCCAACCTAGTGAATCTAGATCTTCCTCACTCGCCGACTGTAGTGCTGTAGTGATTAATCTGTGATTTAGGGTTTGCTTGAGCTTGATGAAGGTGAAGAGAGAATGAGTAAGAGTGAGGAACAAACAAGAATGGAAAATCTAACTTAAGGAGTGAAGGTGAAGCCTGAACTCGGGATGGTGCCTGTTGGGATGTGCGGGTCTTGTTTCCGGGACGGGTCTGGACTAAGCTATACTCGGGCCGGTCCGGGATAGGACCCGAGACGGGATTGGGCCTGTCCCGGTACCGTCCCGAAAATTACCGGGACACTAAAAAAATGTCCCGCCTCTGTCCCGTGTCCCGGTTTGCCCCGTCCCGAATGTGTCCCGATGCTCTACGGGCCGGGTCGGGACACCGGGCCGTCCCGACCTGTGCCCACCCCTAATCCTAAGACCATGGGAGTTAGCTATATATGTCCATAATCTTTCCCACAAATAAAAAAAAATTAGGTCCTAGAGGGAAGAAATATATCTTTATTAGATACTCGGAGCAATCTAAGAGGTACATTTTCATTGGAGGAAATGAAGATAGAACAATAAACGTTGATTGATTCAAGGGACACCACATTCTTTGAAAATGAATTTTTGAGTAGGGGAGAAATCAACCTCATTTCTTTCTGAGATACAAGATCAATAATAGGAGAATTTTGACACATGTCCACTTGATTCAAGTGAGAGTTCTCGAGGAGTACATCTCAATTTGAGTGGGTGCTCTACAAGAGCCGATGAGAACACTCCACAAAGAAAGAGTAAGAGAGGGGAAATTCTAAAAAGGCATTTCCCAATTGAAAGCTCAGCTCTCATGGTTGTCTCTCAAGACGATGAAGAGCTAAAAACTATACAAAAAGTCCTTAAAATCATTCCAATTAGTGTTAAATCTATTATTTAACCAATGAAATGCTCACACACCAACTAACTATACAAACTAGCTAGAATTCTTAAAAGAAATCACTAAAATTACTATGAAAACTCACATAACCAAATGTAAAAGAGCTAAATTAACAAAATGTAAATGAACATTTTCTTTATGAATAAATAAATTCATATTTTTCCCATTATCGGCGTAATTGTAATGTCAATACGAATATATAATGTCTAGTATGTTGTACAGGTTAATAAGGTTAGTTCTTTCTTGTGAACAACTGCCTTTAATGCTCAAGAGGAGCTAGCAGAGATGAGACACGAGTTCACCAATGAAATATCAAAGAGTGATTGTACATTGGTAGAAAAGAAACATAGCAATAAATAGTGTTGCCTCGACAAAGGGAAAGAGATAGTGTCGAGATGAGATCCAAAGAGCATAAAATAATGGATTGAATTGTGGGTTCCCACTTCCCATGATACCTTTAGCCAAGTAGTGGATTCTCTCGATACTAATGTCATGAGAGATATAAAGGTTGGAAGAATCTTAAGTACTGTGTGCGCTTGAACTAAAAGCCTATATGGTGTTAATAATAACTACAAAAATGACATACACCTCAAAGTATAAGGAAAAACATACTACATGTGCACAAAGTACCATACATAGAAAGCAAGTGAAAGATCCTCGGTATATTATTGTGCAAGTTTCTGAAAAGACAATTCTTTTCATAGATACACTTTGATTTTGATGGTCTTGTGGAATTTATAAATACCCTTTAATTTTGATTTTGATGGTCTCATCGAAAGGGTCTCTATTAATTTGTTTTTTGTAGAATATAGTTGTTGAGAATCTAACTTGGGAAACAAAACAATAAGGATCAAAGGCACCATGACCTTTGCATTTTTCTTTGTGTTGGTCTGAATTCTAATGCACGCGAATGAGTTCGTTGCTCCTCTGTTTCCTCTCTCCATCTACTGAATCTAATTTTTAATTTAGGAGAATACCTAATATAGAATGGAAGGATACCTACTGAATGTACTGAATCTAATGTTTATGTGTTATTAACGAAAATTAACATAAAGATATATTTATTAGTGATTTAAAATGTAATAAATAATTTTACTAACTTAAAGTATTAGAAGTATACTTGTTAACGATAGATAATGTCATGAACGAAAGTAATATTTTTCTTAAAACTAAATATACATTATGAAATACAAAATTTGCTTCACTTCAAAATAATTTCATAGGTATACCATATGGAGGAATTTATGGGATTAAAGAAGAGACAAATATTTATACCATCAAGCGAACATTCCACTCTTTCTATTTTTTCCGTTTTGTCAAGAGAACTAGATGAAATGCTAAGGACAAACCAATTAGGTTGCCCCATAGACGAAGCATGACAGATTTTTCTTAAATGGTATATATCTATGCTAAAATTAACTTATTTTCAATTTGTCAAAAATCTCAACAAATTTTCATAAAAAGAAAATATAACTCACTTTTGTTCAGTATGATAGTGATAGAATGATAGCTAGTTAGAATATATATTTTTTGAAAATTAAACTATAATTATTTGACATTATTTTAAGCATCAAATAATTTAATTTCAATCAAATAAAATTATAAAAACAATAAAATTATTCTCATAAAATTTTAATATAATTAATCTTAAGACTTGAAATTAAAACTTTTAATTAAATTAAAACAATTCTTATTTACCGAGGGTGGTGATTTAAACTCAACTTTTCAATTCATCAAGAGAGAATAAAAGAAAGTCCCCCAACAACTACAAAACCAGAGTGAAAAGCAAAATTTGGACAAACCGTTAGTTACCCAAAAGCACGCATTCATAAAGGTCAAACTTTCTCATGAATAAAGAAACCCACATCCACAATAATTGAATAGTTCCTCAATTTATATTCACATATCCAACGACACCAAACGGAGGACATATCAACGTCATCACAGTCAAATAACAATTTACATAATTGGTTTGATATGCTAGAAAGGAAAGAAAAAAGTAGAAAATGAAATAAGTTAAAAGAATAAAAAGAAAAATAATATTTTTTAAGTTTGTTTGGTATGTAATAGAAAATTTTTTTTTTTCCTTTGTAATGTTTAGTTTGCATAAAAAATAAAAAATATATTTTTGTGTAAGTACAAGTTTATTATTCCTTTAAAACTTATATATGTATAAAAATATTTTTATTTCTCAATTTGATTACTATAAATTTCATAGTCGATATTAAAAAAAAAATAGATTTTTATAATATAATTTTAATTTTATAACTTAGATTAATATACAAACTTTAATGTAATTTTAATTTTATAGTGTAATTTAATAATTTTATAACTTTATAATTATAATTATAATTATAATTTTATAATTTAATTTTAATTTTATAATACAAAAATTAAACTTTTATCAATATATAAAGTTATATAATGTAATTTTAATTTTATAATTTATACTTTTTATAAATAAAAATTTCTTTCCTTTTATTTTTTTAACTTTCTTTTGAATTTGAAAGGAAAGTTGAAATCTTCAAGTGATGAAAAGTTATATTCTAAAGAAATGAGTTTTTTTTTATCTTAAAATTATCAAACAGTATAAAACAAAAGAAAATAAAATATATTTTTTTTCCTTTCATTTTCAGCGTACCAAACAACCTACGACCAAGTATGAAATCCCATGTTCTACGAACGAAAAAAGGTCAAAATACTTAATAGAGACCCTTTTGGCCAACAAATCTTTTTTCATTGACATTCAATATTATAGCTCAGATGTTTGTTTATATACAAATGGGCTAGGTATGCGCAAAAAAAAAAAAAAAAAAAACTTGTACTGAACAATGATGGCAATAATGAAACGTTAATTTTTTTTTTTTTTTTGAAAATTACAAGGACTATTTTCATAAGTTTTGGAAAGTATAAAAACTAAAACTTAATTTTTTGAAAAAATTATAAATACTAAAAAAATAATTTAACCTTTTGTTAAATTTGGAGAAAATGAAAGCTTTAACGAATATTGAATATTGAAGGGTAATGATGAAAATTTAATTTTCTGAAATTTACAAAAAAATTTAATATTTTATAAGACTATAAGACTATTTTATAAATTTTAAAAATATAAGAATTAAAACTTAATTTTTTTAAAGCTATAAGACAATTTTATAGGTTTTAAAAATAAAAGAATTAAAATTTAACTTTCATATTTTTTTTTAAAAAACTGTTTAACTGAATATTAAATTTGCTGATGATAAAGCTGATTTTTCTAAGTGAGGTTAATTAACTTGTTGTGACAGAGCAATTGTATATTAGAAATACATTTGTTGTTTTATAAGGTATTTTATTTCATGTCTCTTTATTATGATTAATTCAAAATAACTGAGCCACTCTTTAAGTAGTATTGTTTTATAATATTTTGATCAATTATATTAAATGAGATATAGAATAAAATATTAAAATAAAATAATAATTTTTTTTCTTATACATCTTATATCTTAATTTCCATCAAAATTAATAAATAAATAATATAAAGAATAAGACACTGATTAGGACAATAGAATTTGTTCTCGGCAAGGTAATATGGGTCTTTATGTTTTTAAAAACAATTGTTTTGTTTTAAAAAAAAATTAAGAAAAAAAACCTTTCTGTTTTATGTCATTTGTTTTAAAAAATAAAATAAAATAACAAAAAAATTATTTTTAAGAACTGAAATTTCTGGGAACCCTCTCCAAGTCAACAAAGTCTTGGCCAAAATCGTGAACTAAATCAGAACTCCATTTTCAACCGGGCTCTCATTGCAAGAAGCTGGTTTCGTTCTTTCTTCTTTGCATTCCTCTCTACTTCCTACTTCCCCATTCCAGAAAATACCCCAGCAACATGCTTGTTGAGACAGTTATTGGTGCCCTACTGCAGGTGGTATTTGATAGGATAGTTCCTGGCGGAAATGTTTTCAAATGGATTTCGAGCTTCTTCAAAAGCAAAGATGATGATGGTAAGGCAAAAGAACCCTTCGAGAATTTGAAGATGCTGTTGCTTTCAGTGAAACTGGTTCTTGGTGATGCTGAGGAGAAACAGGCGGTCGACCCAAATGTGAAAGCATGGATTGACATGGTAAGAGAAGTTGTCTATGATGCAGATGATCTTCTGGATAAGATTGCTACTGTTGATTTGCAACTTAAGTTGAATCACGGGTCACGGACTAACGATACTGGGTTAAAACTGTCCTCGATGCTAGGTGAGATAAATAACAGATTGGCTTTCATAGTAAAGCTTAAGGATGTCCTTGGCCTCAAAGAAGGGAATGGAGGAAAACCATCCTCACCATCTATTCACACAACTTCTGCAATAGACGATTCAGAAGTATACAGCAGGGACGGCGACAGAGATAAAATTATTGAACTTTTGTTATCAAGGAATATAAATGGAGAAAGGGTATCTGTGGTTGCAATTGTTGGGATGACAGGGGTCGGCAAGACTACCCTCTCTCAGCTTTTGTTCAACGATGAACAGGTGAAGAGACATTTTGATTTGAGATCATGGGTTTATGTTTCAGAGGGATCTGGTCCCTTTGAAGTTACCAAAAAAGTTTACGAGTCTCTAACTCAGTCGTCTACCAAGATCAGAGATTTGAACTCTCTTCAGGCGAAAATAGAGTTCGAGCTGATTAGAAACAAGAGATTTCTTCTTATATTAGATGATTTCTCTTGTGAGGGCTATATTGACTGGAACCTCATCAAGAGGCCCTTCGCGAATGCGGCTCATGGCAGTGTCATCATTGTCACTACCCACAATGAAAATGTTGCATTGGCAATGCGTGCTTCAATCACTTATTTAACACCTCTACAAGATGAGGATTGTTACAAGATATTTGCTCACCATGCATTCAGAACTAGAGAGGTCAATCCAGTCTTGGGGGGAATTGGTAAGAAGATTGTGAGGAAGTGCAAAGGACTTCCCTTAGCTGCAAAAACACTTGGGAGTCTTTTACATTCATCAGACGATGCCTTGGAATGGGAAAATATACTGCAAAGTAAGATATGGGACCTGCCAGCTGAAAAAAGTAACATACTACCAGCCTTAAAGTTGAGTTATCAATATCTCCCTTCACATCTAAAACAGTGCTTTGCTTATTGTTCCATTCTTCCGAAAGGACAAGAAATCACCAAGACCATTTTGATTTTTTTATGGATGGCTGATCAGGGTTTTTTGGCAGAATCCAAAAATGGCAAAACAATGGAAGAGGTAGGTGAGGAATATTTGGAAGAGTTAATCTCAAGGTCATTTCTGCAAGGATTAGATTCCTCTGTTATAATGCATGATCTTATGAGCGAGTTAGCACAATATGCAGCAGGCGAGTTTTTCCACAAGTTGGAAAATGGTGATCGATATTATTTTCCAAAAGGGGTTCGCCATTTATCATTCTCACAAGACATGCTTCAGGCACTAGAGAAGTTTCAACCCTTTGAACAACTCTCAAAATTGAGGACCTTCCTATCATTCAGATCTCCACAATCTCAATTTTATTCACCAACTAATTTGGATCTCTTACTACGAAACCTGGTAAGCGTGCGTGTGCTCTCTTTGTCTAATTATGTTATTTGTGAAATACCCAAATCAATTAAACGCTTAATGCATCTAAGGTTTCTCAACCTTTCTAGCACTGAAATTACGCATGTACCAGAAAAATCTGTAGGATCCTTGTATAATTTACAGACATTGCTGCTCTCAGATTGTCGTCAACTCACCACTTTACCTACAGACCTTCCAAATCTGACAAAGTTACGCCATCTTGATGTTTGTGGAACTAAATTAACCAAGATGCCACCAAAGTTTGGTGGATTAAAATCTCTCCGGTGGTTGACTACCTTTGTGGTGAGCAGAGATAGTGGATCCAGTATTAAGGAGCTGGGAGTACTTCCGCAGCTTTGTGGCTCACTTTCAATAGTGAAATTGGAGAATGTCATTAATGCCACAGATGCATCAGAGGCCAAGTTGCAGGAAATGAAATTTCTGGATGAATTGGAATTCATATGGACAAATCATGTCCATAACTCACCAAATCATGAAGAAAATGTGCTTAATAATCTGCAGCCACACAAGTATTTGAAAAAGCTCAAAATTGAAAACTATGGAGGAAATACGTTTCCTAATTGGTTGGGGAACCCTTCATTCTCCAATATAGTGTCTATACATCTCATTGGTTGTAGAAATTGCTCATTGTTGCCACAGCTTGGGCAATTGTTTTCCCTTAAGATTCTCCACGTGACAAAGATGACAAGGCTGAAGAGTGTGGATCTTCCTTTTTATGGGAATAGGAATCATGCTATCCCTTTTCGATCCCTCAAAATTTTGTCGTTTGAAGACATGTTTGAGTGGGAGAGGTGGGTGCCAGCTAATGGTGCTGAGTTCCTTCCCTTGAAGAGCTTAAGATAGTCGGGTGTCTCAAATTGACAGGAAACTTACCCCACTTTCTGCCTTCCTTAAATAGATTGGAGATTTCTGGATGTCATGCTCTTCTTGGTTCATTGCCCAGGGTTCCAATTTTGCAGGAACTGGAGATAAATGATTTCAAATCTTGGAGTCATCTACCTGCAGTATTGATGTGGGGTGCAAGGCTAAGCAAGCTGATCTTAAGCAAATGTCAGTCTCTCAAATCCTTTCCCAGTGCCAATTGTCCGATGCTAAAGTCACTTCACATAGACAACTGCAGGAGATTAGAGCTTCCCCTAACAGAAAATTCTGTGCATCATTTCCAGAAACTTGAGGATTTGCACTTGGAAAGCAGTTGTGATGCTGTCTCCACCTTTCCATTGTCCTTCTTCCCAGGGCTTCTTAATCTTCGTATTCACGACTGTAGCAAACTCAAATCTCTCGCCATTTCAGCAAGAGTTCACCAGAATCTTCAAAGCTTAGAGATAAGAAACTGCCCTGAAATGTTCTCATTCCCTGTGGGAGGGTTGCGTACTCCCAACCTCCACTCACTATCCATTTGTGGTTGTGAAAAGCTGTCTCCTCAGAGGGAGTGGGGTTTGCATGGAATGCAATCTCTGGTATCTTTTCAGGTCAAAGGAAAACTGGGTCATGTGCAATCATTTCCAGATGCACGATTGCTTCCTTCACAGCTGGCTTCACTTCACATCAGCGGACTTGTAAATCTGACAACTCTGGATCATGCTGGGCTTCAGCATCTTACATCTTTGAATCATCTGGAGATCAATGATTGTGATAGGCTTCAACAACTACCAGCAGAGGGGCTTCCCCAATCCCTGTGGGCGCTCACTATCAAGAATTGTCGTGAGCTCGTTCCACGCTGTGAGAGGCAAGCAGGAGAGTATTGGCACCTAATTTCAGGCATCGAAAATTTAGTCATTAGCCAGACAGAAACAACGAGAAGCACATAACACAAAAGAAAAGCTTATGCTATGGAAACTAGGTTCTGCACTTGCAAAACAGTCAAGAATTCATATCGTACAAGTCTAATCTAGTTATAATGTTTCTCTTGTATTCATTGAGCTTTCAGGAAAGGAGAAACTTCATGTGCTGAAGGCAATAGTTAGTTTCTATGACTAAGAAAATTGCATGTGTATTTCTATATAGCTTGAAATAGAAACTGTGGATGTTAATTTCAGAACCAAATTTAATCAATTTAAGATATCATCCATCCTTACCAATTAACCACTTACATCAGCTGAGGCAAATTCATACGGTTAATCTGTTTCTCCACATAGATAACAACTCATTTTCTTTTCCTCATGATGTATTGAATCAGAATTTGTGAAATCTGTTTACTTTAATGTAGTTTCTATAAAACTGTTAGTCTGTTAAAGTTGTTGATCAACCAAGGGTGTCTACCAATAAAGGGAGAATGGTTGGTTTCCTTTCTATAGATTGTTTATGATAAACGTGCACACCAAATTTATAAACAAGAAGGAAAGAAAGAAAAAGAGAAGAAAAGGAACATACAATGCAAAAGATAAGAGTACTGCTGAAAACGTTACTAGAAAGCAACAATTACTGTACCCAGGACTATTCCCCCCTCTTTTCACCAGATTTATACGCAACTCACATCATTAATTACTATCTATTTTAAGCAGCCTTGCACATATCATATATTGTTAAACTAGAAATAGTTACTGCAGTCATTGCTTCCATCTCATGGTTCAAAGTCAAATCCACTTGCTCGTGAGTCAAGCCTATGTTATGGCACAATGGAACTAGGCTGCTAGTTTGCTTTGCTTCACCTATTCCTGCAACTTTTGCCACACTAAGCACATCTCCTTTCACCATTTGATTGGCCAAGACCAAATCAAACACCTTTCAAAGAAGATCCTTACAAGTGGCAATGGAAGTTCTATGACTACTAGTTTTTGTAAACACATCCCACCAATTGAGCTTCACCAGTACTGCCAGTATGAGTCAATCCAAAAGAGCTCTCGCCCCTCTTTTGATATGACAACGGAGGTTCATCATTTACAGGATTAATACTTCCAGAGGTATGGAGTCCATCTGAAGGAGGTTCCCCACATACGGACTCCATCTCCTGAAATGCAATGAGCAATTTAACATCAATGACAATGTTTCTGTAGATATTTCATTGGTGTGGAACAGAAAATTTGTCTTAGATATTAGCAGCAATTAAAAAATTATGATGATATCTGGCTAGATCAGTCACTTTGTACACAACTACATCCGACAAGTGGATCTATACTAAATGAAAATGGAAATGAAACATCTGACAAATGGACTCAAGCTCTTGCTTTGTGCTACCTTATTAAGTCAAAACTACGTCCAACATTCTATAATATATGGGAAACAGATTGTCCTGATCTGGATAGAGAACATAATAGAAGAACTTTACCTTCTTAAGTTCCACAATGGCACTTGCTAGGTCACGGCTAGCAGAAGAGTTAAACAGCCCCTTTCTAGTGAGGACATGTACCTACAATTCTTCAAAGAAACATAGTGGGAAGATCCACATTCCTACTGAACTGCTGCAGGAAATCAAAGATCCAAAAAAAAAAAAAAAAAAAAGAAAGAAAGAAAGAGAGATAAAAATAAGAGTATGGTGAAGAACTTGAAGATTTCTATACTAGCATACAGTCTTATAGTTTTCTGGGGAAAAAATGAAGCTATGGTCATCCCAGAGTTCATTTAATTGATGGAAAATTATATATAATTACATCACCATGTGTTAATTAAACTTCAAGTCAAACTCCTTTACATCCTGCATTCCAGGTTTGAAAAAACTAATAGATTAGAAATTAGTAGAAATTGACAAGTCATCCATCATCATCCCAAATCTCAACATAAAATTGGGATCGCTCTTGCGTAATTAAGCCTAACTTTAACTTAATATAAATAGCAATTTAAATGATATGCAATAAAAATAGACAACAGATTCAGCATATTTTCACCAACAATAATTGCCATTCTTCGAAAACAATAAGCAATGAATTGGTGCCCCTCCTCTTTACTTTCAAGTCATGGCATGAGAGAACCCAACTGCTTGATGAAAAAAATTACCAGGCTTTGAAGTTACTTCGGAACATAAAATGACTAACTTCAACTTGACTAATATAGACAATTCAAATGAAATGAAATTAGAAAAGAAAACAGATTCTCCAGAGTTTTCAGAAAACCATAATTGCCATTCTTCAAAAACAAGAAGCAGTAAACAAGGGAGAACCCAGCTGCTCAATGAAAATAGATACCAAGCTTTGACATTATTATGCAACATAACATGCAAACATGATCATTTATCATTTAAGTTTATGAATTTAAATACAGACAAATTTACTTAGTCACTGATGCAACGATCTCAATGTGGGTCTCGCTCAGCATACAAAAATAAAAAATTTTCACATTTAGTAGGGAGAAAAATCGAAAGAAACTAAGGGTCCCTTTCTATTCAAAGGGGGCTTGAGCCTGAAATCCACAGAAACCAAAGACTGAGAAGAGAATGAGAGAGTGAAGAAAGGGAAAGAAAGAGTAGAAGAATAAGAGAAAAATCAAATGGCCGAAGGAGTACAGAGACAGAAATTTGAGGAAAGACAGAGCAAGAGCAGACAAAGCAAAGTCGCATGTACCTAATGAAAATGCAGAGAAATATGTCCCAGTGGAGTAGGTTTTACAGTTGTAAAACATAATAAATCAGAGTGAAGTTTGAACACAAATAATAAGCTGACAGTAGGTAATCGCAGAAAATAAAAGAGTTAGGAAAAAAATGGTATAATAATTTATAATGGTTCAATCATAATAATGATCTACATCTACTTATCTCAAACGTCTTTGAGAGAGAGAGTTTGTTCCCTATCTCTATTAGTTTGTAGGCTTTCAGCAATATTCTACAACTCCTTAGAAATTTTATCTGAGCTTGGTTTTCTATGATATACTAAGAACCTTTACAATAACAATTAAGTTTATCATAGACTAAGTCTACTCTCACTGGGTTATAATCAAGTGTATGAAAGCTAACAATTTTTACAAAGAATTGATTTGGAGATGAAATAATCAAACACAGAAATGTGTTGCTATTAGAACAAATTATCCAATATGCCTAATACACCGGAAATAATATCCCACGTAGGAGTGTTGGTATATGAAGATAAAAAAGAGAAAATAAAAATTTTGAGAACTCGAGAAAATATGTGCAATGTAGCTTACTTCTTTCTTGTTGTTCTCTACGAGGCTTTCCCTTCTTTATATAGGCTTTGAGAAAAATGACTGATAGAGGCACACTCCTGACTAGATTTTGTTATTGGAGTATTTCTCCTCAATATGCTTGATTTTGTAAAATTTGTCATTTGTGTTTTTGTATTATTCTTTTGACTCTTCTTTTGAAGTGATTCCTTGGGCTGATGCATATTAGGCTTGCTTGTGGTTGTCTATAAGTTTTTTTTTTGACTTGTGACACAAGTGTGGGCCAACTGTTTTTCTCGTCTTGTTGGATTTTTGAAACAAGTGTCGTTGGATTGTAATGGCTTGTGAAGGCAACTTTTGCACATTTAAGGGCACATGCTTAACAGATTTTGTGACCCAATGAAGTAAACTTAAATTTTTATTATCCAATGGATTAAGTTTGTAACCTAAGATGAATGAAAGATTATCCAATTAAATAATTTATTGGCGCTAACTTCTGCTGCACATGAGGCAAGCAGTCTGAAGACTACATCTCTACAAGTTTGCTTTTCTCATACTTTGCGCTCAGTTGACTTTGTGAAACGAAAAAGAGAATTGATATTGTTCAAAATTTGGGCAGCAAGTTTTGCAAGGGGTTTATTTATTAAAGAAAAACTCAACCCAAAAGGCCATCTTTTTAAGTATTGATAAAAGGTTTTGGGGTGTGAAAATTTTAAATCTAAAAATATTTTTATCATCAAAATTATTTTATAAAATTTATAAAAACCCTTGAGTTAACACCTAAGACTCAGTGCATGTAAGAATTTAGATAAGACTACAAAGAAATTGTTATTGCTAAATAATAACTGCACAAAATCTATATAGCTCATTTCATTGTTTTGTGGCGATCTACCTGGTGTTCCTCCCTTCCATTCTTCAACAGCATTCTTTTTTTAAAAAAATACTTTACTATAATTTTTTATTTCTATTATTTTTTAATAATCATATTCGAAATATTTTTCCTTACGTATTATTGCCTACATATTAGTGACACATACTGTATAAATATATAATTTAATGACACAAATAAAATGCCACAAAATAGATATGTGATATATGAACTTATTATTAAATTTTTAATTCATAATTAGTTAATTAAAAAGTATTAAAAAAAGATAAAACTCTTTTAAAAATATTTTTTTATATATATATATAGACATATTTAAATTCGAGTTAACATATTTAAGGGCTCTAACTCTTTACTACTAAGATTAAAATATGTTGATAGACAAAAGTGTTTTGAAACCCATACCAAAATTTATGCATACTCTATATTAATGAATTTGAACTTTTAATTTTGTGAAATTTACTTTTACAGCGGGTTTTGATGTTAAGATTGCCAAGTTTTACGTCGGCGTGTATACCACTGAGTTCCAACAATGTTTTCTTCAACTCATTAAAAAAGAAAACCATCAACTTCTTTCCAATGAAATTAAGGAATTTTATTATATTAGTATATACCCAAATTACAATACTAATGGTTTTCATACAAAGAGAAAAAAAATATGACAAGTTTTGCACTCATTATAAGTATATTCTGACTATATGTGTGTTTGTGTATTCTAAAAGAAAATATCATCAAATTAATTAAGAAAATTCTTGTCAAAACAGCTTAAGATTTTTCCATGCATGCCAAATTTCTAAGTTAGAATTCCCAAGCCCATAATTCTAACCAAACTTATGAAGTAATTGATGGACAATGATATATTTCAACATACGTGTTTTGAATTACAGACCTAATCTCTATTTCAATATCTCGCACCCACCAAGAGCTAGGGCATAACATGGTTTTCTCTGCCTATAAGAGTTGTTGCAATTACCAACTTTACTATCCACTGATAAAAGAGAATAATTTAAATATTAAATAACATAATATAAAATGATCACAATAACTGATGAAATAAAAGCACCTATATCACTTTCTACTCAATAAATTATTTATATAAATCATATTTCAATGTATTTTTTAAAACTGATTCAATCATATTTCATCTATTTAACCAATGCGGTTCAATTCAACTTAATACAATCTAATTAAATTTTTTTTTCTATATTCTGGTTATTTTTTTTTTATTTATTTTTTCAGACTGATTAGGCCTTTAAATCCTAGTTCCACTAGTTTTCGTTCAATTTTTATTAATTGAATATAACTCGCGTTGAAGTTGGGCCATTTTTAACATCTTCACAGTTAAGGATGGGTACGAAATAAAATTTTGTCTATCCTAAAAATTAGCGACACAAAAAATCTCATCTCAAGGCACGTAGTTTTGGTTTTAGATTTTTTTTTTAAATTATTCATGACTAATTTAAGTTTTGATACATTTCAATATATTAATATATAATGTTTATAAGTTTATAATTAAACTCACTAGAAGAAAATTATCAGAAAAAAAAATACATGTGTTACAAACCCTTTCAAAATAGGACTGCCTAATAGAGCAATGGTCCCACAAAGCAAAGATTTAGTTCATCAAAGCATCTTTCTTTCCTGGGACTAGCACAGAACTTATAAGAGAAAACTCCTTTTTTTAGTGAACTTTAAAAAAGATTAATATATTTTAAATTAAACAAAATAAACTCTTATATTTTAAGCTTAGAATAAAAGTAAACATTTTATACAGACAAAAAATATTTTGAAAAAATTTATTTTTATTTTTAACTTAAGATGTGAATGTTCATTTTATCTAATTTAAAATATTAATTTTTTTTTTAAAATTAGTAATAATACGAGGCAAAAAAATTTTTTCTCAATATATAACAAAAATGGTGACTGAATAGCCTTTTCAGAGGATATATTATGATTGAAAAACTTTCAATATAGTGCCACGAGGACATAAGCAATATGACATGATATATATAAACACAAACATATATATATATATATATATATATATATATATATATATATATATATATATATATATATATATATATATATATAGCTACTATTCAAAGTAACTATTACATGATCTATATATACACGAGAAGAATCATCTTTTGTCTTTTTATATTATTGTTAATTTTAAAAAAAATTATATTTTAAATTAAGCAAAATTAATTTTTATATTTTTAATTAAAAATAAAAATTGACCTTTGTATAAATAAAAAATATTTTAATAAGATATATTTTTATTTTTAACTTAAAATATAAGAGTTTAATTTATCTAATTTAAAATTTTTTTTAAAATTGATGTGAAGGAAAAAAATAGATTCTCTCTCTCTCTCTCTCTCTCTCTCTCTCTCTCTATATATATATATATATATATATATATATATACACACACACACACGCACATATTAACAAAGACATATTATAAGTAATACAAATGAGTTTTATTATTTATTTCTACTCACTCCAAAATTAGTAAACTATAAAAAAACCATAGAAGAAAACACTAGCTATAAAAAGAAATTTAAATAAGTAAAGCAAGAAAAAATTTGGGACTGAACCAACATGAAACAATATATATTTTAGGACATAATCATAATGGGACCAGGACATTACTCTCCTTTTCCCGATATTACCTTGTCACAAAATTATCCTGAACTTTTTAGATGAAAATGAACGTTTGAAGAATTTAGTTCCCTAAAAGAGTATGTCAGACTTTGAAGATAGTATTGGATTAATTGTCTATAAATAACAATTAGTTTGTCTGGTGACTTACGTACCATTGCATTGTGAAGCACTAGTTACAAAGATGGTGGCTTCTAAGAGGTTTGCAGCTGTTATGGCGGCTTTCATATCTCTTGTGCAGAAGTTACACTCCCCTCAAAAATTAACATAAGTTAATACTTAAATTACCCTCTTACTAAAAATCCTAATATTACAGACTTCCCATTTCTTCTTCCTTTTTCACCGACGACAACAAAGTCAACGAAACACCCCTCCTCCATGGCAAGCACATTGCTGGTCGCCGGTGGCCGCATCCCTCCTCCATGGCTCCAAACTTCTGCACCCTTCATTTCCCTTCCTCATCTATAGCACCAAGCACCCCTTCCGTTTGTACTGATTTATCTATTTTCGTTATATTTTTTTCTTTTTGCTCTCAGTAGATGTAAACGGCTTTAGAGAGCTGATGAACAAAAAAATTGAGGAAATGGCCCTAAAGAGCTATTTGGAGGATTTGTTTAATTTTTCATGACTCAAATAGCTCTGGAATTGAACAAATCCTCCAAAGAACTCTCTAGGACCTTTTCCTCGAAAGTTTTTTATTTAATGGTTTTTTAAGACTATTTGAGTGGTGAAATAGTTGAGGGTGTATTATTTTAATGAAGGTTAATTAAGTAATTTCAATAGTCCAAGGTATGTGTTAATTAAATTGGGGGAGTGTGTTAGTTAACACCACTCTTATGCTGCTACTTGCAACAGCCATGGCAAGAAGGCGTATTGACTCAGAAGCAGTTCATAAGTGTGATGCATAATCCATTTGTTTCTTGAAGTGTTTCTATTTGTTTCTCCACAAATAATTAAATATATAGTGGATCAAATTATTAAAAAAAAAAAAGTTACTTACTATAGTTTTTTTTTTAACCTTTAACAACTGATATTGTAGAATATAAACTTATTGTTAAATTTTAATTTATAATTAATCTAGTTCAAGTTAGTTAAAGGATCCAAACAAATATAGAGTTTTTTTTTTTTAAAGATGTTTTCTATATATATATATATATATATATATATATATGTAAACTTGAATTGAGTTAACATATTTAAGTGAACCTAGTTTTTTATGACTAACACTGATGATGTTTGTTGATTAATATAGTTTACTATTTCGAGAGCCTATATTATATAGTTTATCTCTCAAAATTTGTTGAAACAAACCATTGATCAAGTAGTACTAAGATTATCCTAAAGCCCTGTAGGTCTTATCTGAACAAGAGTCGCAACCGAGTTTAGAGATTGGAATCCTAAGTTCAAACCTTTGTTCGATCGTTCATGAAATCAAAGGAGAAAAATCAAGTAAAGAACAGAAATAAGTTATAACATTTATGACTATATTTGCAAAAGTGACTTTAAATTTTAAATTCTACACATAGAAACTTCCCATATAATAGGAAAGAGTAAGTGGAATAGTTTGATAAAAAAATTATCATATCATGTAAGGAAACTATCTCACTTAAATTTAAATACATGGGATTAATTAATATTATAGTTTAAACTAGAGTTATTAGATATTTGTTATAAACAAAATTGGCCTATAATTAAAAAAAATGTCATCTAAGTTAATAGTATAAATAGTTCTTATTACCATTAACGAACAAAATATGCATTTTATGAATCCTCATCTCTTTACTTTTTATAAATCACCACTAACTTGAGTATCAGAGCCTTCCCCTCACCTCTTTCATCTCATTTACAAAATATTTATCATTTCTAGCTCAGAATCATACCAATTTGACCTGGCCAATTGCTCACAACAATATTTATATTTTGCTCTAAAATAGCCTCATCTGATTAAAAATAAGTAGCAATTGTCATTTTGTTGCTTTTAGGGTATGATCTTGATTTCAAATTTGGTTTTATTAAAGTTTTAAATATCATTTTATTGATGATGATGATGAATATGTGATTTTTTTTTTTTTTTTTGGTGGCTTGTAGACGAGGCTATTGACCCTGTGGGCTTTGTCACCAATACCAGACGACCATGGTATTATAGTTAATTTTATGCCCAAAAGTCTATCTTCAATCCAATAAGTAAAAGCAGGAAGGTAAATAAAATGTTCACAAATGATGACTATTTTATCAAAGCATTTCGTGACTTTCCTGGAATGGACCCTGATTGAATTCTGGAAAATTGAATTCTGCTGAAGGGTAGAAGAAGAAGAGTTGAAGAGATGAAGACTATCAGCCTCCTCTTCTCTTCAACCAATTGATATTAATGATATGGTCAAATAACAATGCCTCACCTGCAAATTTTAGAGAAAGAAACTGTGCTGAAGAGGGAGAAGAGCAGTTGAAATAATATGAGGATAGTAAAGTAGAATCATATATGTAACAGACATAAAATTAAACCAAACTTTCATATATATCGTATAAATCATTATTTGTAGAAAATCACTGATCCAAAAGTTTTCCTTCATATGATCCCATTTCCTGATATAGAATATCCTGTCGTTCTATTTATTACTCGAGATTAACTCACCATTAATTTGTATTTTAGGTATTCGAGCTATCTTCTGTCATTCTGCTCCAGCTTTATGTATGAGTTTCTGGGTCAGCATTGGGCATTCATTAATGCAGAGAAACTTCAAAGAGGAGCAAACCCTTCATCTGGCAAGGAGTAGAGCTTTCGGCAAGAGTTAATCTCCAGTGACTCAAGAGAAGTCAGATCCTGAAGCCCCATATAGTCCAAGCTGGCAACACTCAAGAGTTTGCTGATGCGTAGGGATATAAGATTTTTTGGCAAAAGATCCTCATCTGGAAATGACTTCATGCCCCACACATTCACTTTTAATCTCGAAACGACTAAGAGAATGACACCTATGTAATTCCCACTCTTTCTGTGGAGTAAAATTGTCACAGAGGGCAATGGAAAGCAAATTGAGAGATGAAGGCAGGCCTCCTGCAGGGAAAGACTGAAGAGATCCAAGGGATGCCATATTATTGGGGAGTGCCTGCAGATTTGTGCAATTGGAGATTCTAATGGATTTAAGACTGCGAGCAGGCAGTCCTTTTGCTGGAAATGATGCCAGTTTAGGACAACTCCAAAGTTCCAAAGACTCAAATTTCAGGTTGTCATTCTCAAATCCCTCAGATACTGAAAGGGATTTTAGCTTTTCACAACCCCAAATACAAAGAGTTTTAAGTTTGGGGAAAAGGTTTAAGATGAAACACTCGAGAATCGCAACTATTGCCTATGATCAGATGTTTCAAGCATGCAAAGGTCTGGGTTGTCAACAAAGATAAGGAAGCTCTAATTTTCTGCATTTGTTGATATATAGTGTTGTCAAGGAAGTGCAGTACCTCTCATCAACAAAGTTTTTAAGAAAACCACAATCAATCATATACAACTCAGAAAGTCTAAGGCTTTGATTTTCCAATTCAGCTGCTAGCGACTCCGGAAAGTGGCATCTAAAATTCTAAGGCTGTGCAACTTCTGCGGTAACTCCTTTAGTTGAAATGCATGTGAAACTTTTAAAGTTTCCAAAGAAGAGAAGAAATCAAATGTATCCTGATCGGAAGAATCCTCTGATTGATCATCAACAACTCCTAGGATCTCGGCAGTACTAGCTTCTTGATTATCAGCTGCTCTTAGTGCCTCAGCATCATTGTCACTTACTTCTTGATGATCAGCCACTCCTAATGCCTCAGCATCATTGTCACTTGCTTCTTGATGATCAGCTGCTCTTAGTGCCTCAATAACACCATCACTGTTAGTTGCCAAATTAGCACCTGTCAGTGGAGATTCTGGTTCAGGGGCTAAACCTTCAATTAAACTATCAGTTTCCTTCCTGGTTACAGTGGCATCTTCATGCCCTTCGCTTCCTGAGATAATGGGATCCGGAGGAAGTATTAGCTTTCCAAGTATCCTGTTCATATATTGACTCTGGCAAATCAGATGATTCCATTTCCGGTGAATTGAAATCAGAACACAGCCTCACTGACAGAATACACATACTGGTCAAGAAAAAAAGTGCAATCAGCAATCTCTGTAATATCTACTTTCTGTGCTGTTAAGATGATTGAACTTCCTCTTTCAGCAACTTCTATACACTTCTTAAAAGATTTCCCAGTACTGGAAACTGTCAAAACCATCAAACACCAACAGAACTTTCTTTCCTCTCAAGCACTCACGTAACTGAGTCATTAATGCTTGTAAATCATCACCATTATCAAAATCAGCATTGAAGCTTTCTAGTATACTCTTTATGAAACTCAAAGCATCAAGTTGGTCCACGGAAAATTTCACCCAACCTCTGACTTCAAAATATGCCACCACAGTTTCATCTCTATAAACATTATCGGCCAATGTGGTGTTCTGACTCTTATCCCCGCTCATTATGACAGTCACAGAGGCATTATTGCTGCCACTTTCTTGATAAAACTGCAAGAAGTAAATAATCTTTTTCTCGCTACTTATAGGCTGTTCATGGACAAATGGATCCTCCTCTGTCATGGTTTCTAGTTCTTTTACATTAACTTTGGCTTCAGCAATTATTTCTCTACCCAAGCTGACATATTTTATTGCCTCATCTAAAAGGTAAGAGATACTTCCCAAGAGATTGTTCCACTATACCTCAGGTGTTCTCGCGCGAGCTTTGACAAGGTTGACCAATGACTGCTTGATCTTATCTGGCTTTAAACGTTTCGACAGGATATTGGCGATTTCAGGACTAACGAGGTTGGCTTGTATCTTGACAAGCAAATCAGACTCAGAATGTGATTTCCTTCTGATTCCTTCCCTTTTAAACAGCTCTTCACTTACTGTTGAAGCAATTCCTTCAATTAACATCACATCAGACCTACATTGTTAGGCAATGATTAATCTCGACACTGAGCAACTCAGAACAGATAATACTATTAAGTGCAGCTTTATTTGATGGACTCTTTTCTTGAATTGAACATTGTATATCACCAATTAAAGATCGACCACTCTCCAGAAAAGATTTTAATTTTGTAAAGACATCATTTACAAAAACAAGAACTACAGTTACAATTTGAAAGACCCAAGTTCTTTATATACATTCCTTAATTATATTACAAAAAAACAAGCATTTACAAATAAAATAACAGCATTGTTACCATGAAAAGCTTAATATAAGTAAACTTGATGACAAAGAAAGCCATGAGTGACTAAATATTTTCCTTCCATAATTTATGATGACTTATGCATGTCAAACAAACGTACCGAAAGTCTCTAGCATGCCAGCCAGCTAAACGGGTAACTTGTTTCAGGGCAGATCTCCAATTTTGAACCTTCTCTTGTGCAAATCTTCTATGATGTTTTGCAAAACCTTTGTCAAAACTTCCTGTTTGGTGGCTTACTTCTGATGGATCTACGTGGTAGTAGACTGGGAAAACTAGTCTACCAAATTTATTTTTACATTCAACAATCATTTGGAGCTCATCCAAACACCAAGCAGAAGCAACCTAGTTTTCAGACAAAATCACGATTGTACAGACTGATGTTTCAATTGCTCGAATCAGTGCTGATTTAATTTCTTCTCCTCTCTGTAGTTCGTCATCAATGAAGGTGATCAATCCCCTCCGCTGCAACAAAGCATCTAAGGGCTTACAGAGTTTTCCCTGGTGTCGATTCCACTAAAACTCAAGTGAACATCATAATACAACGGTGGAGGCAGAATGGTTGAAGATGAGAAAGAATCATCTCTAGCAGTGCTATCAGCCATTCAAAGGGTTTTGGTTTAGTCAACAACCCACAGCCAAAGCTAATCCAGCAAATATAGCTTCTTTCCTATCTTCAACTCACTGCAAACAAGTAGCGCTTCCTTCGACATGAAAGAAATTCTCCAAATCAACACCCAACCAACATATTCAATTCAATTTCCAAATTTCTTTCTTTTTTACTGTTACAAAAGCCTGACAACACATTACTGGTCTTGTAATTTTTTTTTTTATATAAAAAAAGCTCCTATTATGTCAAACAAAAAAATAATAAAATGATTTGTTATAATAATTATTATTATACCTAAAGGTAATAATTAAAGGTTCACATCAATAAATATCCTTTTTTGGGAAACCAAAAAATCCTATTTCCTCTAGTATTCACTGATAAAATTATATATAATATAACCAAAAGATTTATATGGCAGAATGGTATTAACATCATTCTATTTGCTAAAAAGATATTGACTCAATAATAACAAACTGAGTTTTAAGAAACTCTAGGATAGAATTGAGTTGGATACATTAAAATATAGTAATTAAAAAAGATTTATTAATTATTACTCACATTTTAAATAAGTCTCACCCCTAATAAGTGAAGAAATTTGAGTGCAAAAGAAAACAATACTCTCGAAATAGGGAATAACAAAATTTTTTTGAGACATCTATTTTAAAGTGACTCAGATCAATAATATTTCAATGTCCAATCGCTCAAAAAAGTTTAAATTCACATGATATGATGATAATAACAAATAACGTTATTAGGCTCCATTAAAAACTAAATTTTTATAAATGTTGTTAACCATGAGTTAGCTTTTATAATTTTTATAAGTGTTTTTGGTCTCTTTTTATACCTTTTCATATAATTGGATACTATATGATCGATTGTCCTCACCAATATTTTTAAGGTATGTTTGATATATAATATTAGATAACACAAATAAAATAGTACAGTATAAGAAGTTAAGGTATAATTCACTGTTTGTTGCTTAATGTACAGAACAAAATATTTTATACAATTTTTGTCTAATTTACAGTAATACTTTGTATTATATTATTTTCTTAAAAATATATAATAAAATTTTAATATTTTATAGTAATTAAAGTAATTAATAAAAATATAAAATTTAAGCAATTAAACAAGAGACTCAAATTTTTGTATTGTATTGTCTCTTATTTTTTAATAAATCAAATGTAGCCTTAATAACTTTCTATGCACATTCCTAACCACGATAATTAATGTTCTATCATTTTCTTTTTTAATAGGTGTCACTAGGGTTGGCCCTAGCTTTTGTTTGGAAGTGTGATGGCTTATGGCAAAAAAAAAAAAAAACTCATTAAATATTATTAGGTATTAGAATTAATCATAAAAAATATTATTAGGTATAACAATTAAAATAATATATAAAAATATAAAATTTAAAAATAAGGTTGTCGGTCATTGGTCGTTGTCGATATCTCGCTAGTTGATGATTGCTGTTAGAATTTGTCATTGTTGATTTAATAAGATAAGGTATAAAGGATGTTTGAGAGATAGTAAGGTTAAAATTTTTATCTAATATTTTGGACAAATGTATGTCCAATCGTTTAGTGAGTAATTAGATTTTAAAGATTTATTCAATACCGACAAACTTTTGTACAGTACTTAAATCTTTTAAGAAATTAAATAAGAGACAATTTTTTTTGTTGTATTGTATTATTTCTTATTTTTTAACAAATCAAACGAACTCTTAATGACTTTATTTGTACATTCTTAACTACCCTAATTGATGTTCTTTCATTTTCTTCTTTAATAAATGTCACCAGGGTTGGTCCTAGCCTTAGTTGAAGTGCAATGGCCCAGGCCACAAAAAAAAAAAATCATCAAATATTATTAGGTATTATAATTAATCATAAAAAATATATTAACATTATAGATAACTTTTCAACTTCTCCCTCTTATCTCAAACTTTCGTTTATCACTCTCATCCCAAAGAAAAGAAAAACGACAAAGAGAGAAGAAATTGAAAAAGAAGGCTCTTGGTACTCAACTTTGATTCAAAGAATTTAGTGGTTTTCATTAGAGAAATTCAGACTTAACTCAATCTGCCCTTTTCCTTAGAAAATCAAAAGGTGGGTGATTTTCCCATTCTTTATATAAATTTTATAGGGAAATTTAATAGTTTTGGTAGTTTGATTGGAGAAATTTTCAATTTTTTTTTTTTTTATATATATGAAATACTTCAATTCACAAATATTTTCTTCTGTGTATCAGCAAATTTGATGAGCTTGTCTATCAAGTCAAAACTTAGTTTTTTTTTTTTTTTTTTTTTTTTCTGTTTTTGAAATGCTATATTTAGATTTTTGTGCTAACCAAAAAAAAAAAATCAAAGGCCAACAACACTGGATGCCCAGTGCGTTGGCAACCATATGGTCTATATGGAGTTTTTTCTTATACATCTTATAACTTAGCACCCATCAAAATCAATACTATAAAGAATAAGAACAATATATTTTCTTCTTGTGAGGGAATATGGGTCTTTGTGGTTTTAAAAACATTCCTTTTGTTTTATTAAAAAAAAAAAAAATTTGCTTGTTTGGGTGTTTTATGTCAATTGTTTTAAAAAATAAAATA
Source organism: Bauhinia variegata (assembly GCA_022379115.2). Lineage (NCBI taxonomy): Eukaryota > Viridiplantae > Streptophyta > Magnoliopsida > Fabales > Fabaceae > Bauhinia > Bauhinia variegata. The sequence continues at coordinate 10,176,820 of CM039434.1, read as the reverse complement.
AGAAAAAATTGTTTTTAAGTACTGAAATTTCTGGGAACCTTCTCCAAGCCAACAAACAAAGTCTTGGCCAAAATCGTGGAACTAAATCAGAATTCCATTTTCAACCGGGCTCTCATTGCAAGAAGCTGGTTTCATTCTTTCTTCTTTGCATTCCTCTCTACTTCCTACTTCCCCATTTTAGAAAATACCCCAGCAACATGCTTGCTGAGACAGTTATTGGTGCCCTACTGCAGATGGTCTTTGATAGGGTAGTTCCTGGCGGGAGTGTTTTCACATGGATGTTTGGAAGAAATGATGCTGATAAGGCAGAAGAACTCTTCAACAATTTGAAGATGCTGTTGCTTTCTGTGAAAGCTGTTCTTGACGATGCTGAGGAGAAACAGATGGTTGACCCAAATGTAAAAGCATGGGTTGACATAGTAGGAAAAGCAGTCTATGATGCAGATGATTTTCTAGATGAGATTACTACAATTGATTTGCAACACAAGTTGAATCACAGATCACAAACCATCAATGATAGTCTTGTAGATTATCTCTCTTCCTTTCAATCGAGACTAGTAAAGATAAATAACAGACTAGCTTTCATAGTAAAACTTAAAGATGTCCTTGGTCTCAAAGAAGGGAATGGAAGAAAACCATCCTCACTATCTATTCACACAACTTGTGCCATAGATGATGATTCAGAAGTATACGGTAGGGATGGTGATAGAGATAAAATTATTGAAATTTTGTTATTGGGGAACGTAAAAGGAGAAAAGATATCTGTGGTTGCAAGTGTTGGTATGGCAGGAATAGGCAAGACTACCCTGTCTCAGCTTTTGTTCAATCATGGTCAGGTAAAGGGACATTTTGATTTGAGATCCTGGGTTTATGTTGCAAAGCGATCTGATCCTTTTGGAGTTACCAAAAAAGTTTACGAGTCCATGACTCACTCGTATACTAAGATCAGAGGTTTGAACTCTCTTCGAGCAAAAATAGAGAAGCTGATTAGAAACAAGAGGTTTCTACTTGTTTTAGATGATTTCACTTGCGAGGGCTACATTGACTGGAACCTCATCAATAGGTCCTTTGCAAAGGCAGCTCATGGCAGTGTCATTATAGTCACTACTCGGAATGAAAATGTTGCATTAGCAATGCTTGCTTCAGTCACTTATTTAGCACCTCTACAAGATTAGGACTGCTACGACATATTCGCTCACCATGCGTTCAGAACTAGAGAGGGCAATGCAATCTTGAAGAGAATTGGTAAGAAGATTGCAAGAAAGTGCAAAGGGTATCCCCTATCTGCGAAAGCACTCGGGAGTCTCCTACATTCCACAGAAAATGCCTTGGAATGGGACAATATACTGCAAAGTAAGATGTGGGATCTGCCAACTGATAATAGTAACATACTACCAGCCTTGAAGTTGAGTTGCCAATATCTTCTTTTACATCTAAAATGGTGCTTTGCTTATGTTAGTTAGAGGGACTTTTATCAATCCTTTAATTGATTTTGATGAAAAAATATTTTTTAAATTTGTTAAAATTTTTTATTTTACAAAAATATATGTTTTATGATTTTTAGAAATATCTTCTTAAATAAAATAAGTATTTTATTTTTGTCTTTGGCTTCTAAATGTTTTGGTTATTATAACCAAACAATGAATTTTTTGTTCACTTTCTAAAATTATTTTTGGACTAACATTTTCTAAAAAGAAAGTTTTTTTTATTGAGAAAAGAGTTTTACTTTTACAAAGTAAATTTATTAGTTCAAATTCAACCCATTATTTCCTCTTTGTCGTGGGAAATAAATTTGCAAATATGCATATTTGGTTTTATTCCCCTTCACATGCATTTGAAATCAGCATCAGACAAGCAAAATCTGGCCCAAAAATCTGCTCAATTTTCAGTTACAAGATGTTGAGAAATGGTATTGTCAAAGGTCAACCCACTACATATAGTGTTTGTTGACATAGTGTCAATGGGAAAGAGAAATCTGTAGAATTATTTTTATTCCTCTAATAAGCACTGCCAAAACAACATTAAGTAGTTATTACACTGTTAAATCTATTGATTTATTACTAGATTATCTCTTAATTCAATGGGTAAAGAAAGAGGGAGGTTTATGCCTTCATGCAGTCTAAAAACAGACTTTATTAGGCCACAAAAAACCGTCAAATAGGCCTCAATATTCACTGGGTAAATATTAAATTGCAAGCCCCAAGTTATCCACTAGGTACAAACCAAGCAGCAAGCCCAAGTTTTTGCAATTTAAAAATAAGTTTCATTGGGCCACCAAAAACAACTAAACAAGCCATACTTATATTGACAAAAAATTAGTGCTTTGGGTTACAAAAATTTGCAACTCACAACAAAAAAATTCAAGAAAACTAAACAAGCCTAATTGGCTTGTAATCAAGCCTATCTCACAAGCTTCAATAGCAAAAATCTACCAAAAATAAAGCACAACGTTATTTAATTGTTGAGCTAAGCAAATCTGTTATCTTGAAGAACTATTAGACAAAAAAAGACGAAAATCAAGACTAAAGGATATTACATGCAAGAGAAATCTAGTTAAGATTTTTTTCATTCAATAATTATTTTTTCTCTCCATCAGCTATTTTTTCACAAGTTTATATAAAGGAGAGAAAACCACACATTTGAAGTGATGAAGGAAAAAAGAAGCAATATTGCACATATTCTCTAGAGTTCTCAAGGTTTTTATTTTCTCTTCTTCTTCTTCTTACACCACCACCTTCATTTGGAATATTATTTTGGTGGTTTGGGTATACTAGAAAATCTGTTAAAACAGCGACATGTTCTGTGCTTGAGGACCTTCCTGCCATTCAGATGGCCTCAATCTCAGCAATTTAGTTCGCCAACTGATTTTGATTTTTTGCTACGACCCCTTGGTATGCCTGCGCGTGCTCTCTTTGTCTAATTATGCGATTAGAAGTGTACCTAGATCAATTCAAGGCTTGAAGCATCTGAGGTTTCTCAACCTTTCTAGCACTGAAATTCAGCGAGTACCATCTTCTATAGGATCCTTGTATAACTTACATTGCTTCCATATTCAGCGAGTACCATCTTCTATACCATCTTGTCATCAAAACGTCATAGGCTCACCACTTTACCTATAAACCTTACAGATCTTACAAAGTTACGCCATCTTGATGTTTGTGGAACTAAATTAACCCAGATGCCACCAAGTTTCGGTGGATTAAAATCTCTCTGGCTGTGGACTACCTTTTTTTGTAAGCAAAGACAATGGATCCAGGATTAATGAGCTAGGAGCGCTTCTACAGCTTTATGAGTCACTTTCTATTGCGAAACTGGAGAATGTCGTCGATGCTGCAGATGCATCAGAGGCTAAGTTGCAGGAAATGAAATTTCTGGATGAATTGGAACTCACATGGACCAATCATGTCCATAACTCACCAAGTGATGAAGAAAATGTGCTTGGTCATCTGCAGCCACACAAATATTTGAGAAAGTTAAAAATTGAAAACTATGGAGGACAAACGTTTCCTAATTGGTTGGGGAACCCTTCATTCTCCAATATAGTATCTATACATCTCATTGGTTGCAGAAACTGCTCATCATTGCCACAGCTTGGGCAATTACTTTCCCTTGAGATTCTTCACGTGGCACAGATGACAAGAATAGAGAGAATGAATCCTGATTTTTATGGGAACAAGATCATACTAGACCTTTTCGATCCCTCAAAATTATGTCGTTTGAAGACATGTTTGAGTGGAAGAACTGGATGCCAGTTGATGGTGCCGAATTCCCTTCCCTTGAAGAGCTTAAGACAGAAAAGTGTACCAGGTTGACAGGAGACTTATCACACAATCTTCCTGCCTTGAATAAATTGGTGATTTCTGGATGTTATGCTCTTGTAGATTCATTGCCCAAGGTTCCGTTTTGCAAGAACTGGAGATAATTGATTGCAATTCTTGGAATTGTCTACTGCAGTCTTAGTGGAGGATACAAGGCTAAGCAAGCTGATCCTAAGCAAATGTGAGTCTCCCCAGTCCTTTCCCAGTGCCAGTTTTCCAATGTTAAAGTCACTTCACATAGACAACTGCAGGAGTTTAGAGCTTCGCCTAACGGAACATTCTGTGCACCATTTCCAGAAACTTGAGGATTTGCACTAGGAAAGCAGTTGTAATGCCGTCTCCATCCTTCCATTGTCTTTCTTCCCGGGGCTTTGCAATCTTCATATTGAAGACACTAGTAATTTTAAATCTCTTTCCCTTTCATCAGATGCTCATCAGCATCTTCAATGATTAGAGATAATAAACTGCCCTGAACTGGTCTCATTACCTGTGGGAGGGTTGCATACTCCCAACCTCCACTCACTTTCCATTTGTGGTTGTGAAAATCAGTCTCAATTGAACGAGTGGGGTTTACATGGAATTCAATCACTGGTGTCTTTAAGGATCAATGGAAACCCAGGTCAAGTGCAATCATTTCCAGATGAAGGATTGCTTCCCTCTCATTTGGCATCTCTTCACATCAGTAGACAAAAATTGATATCTCTGGATCAAGCCGGGCTTGAGCATCTTACATCTCTAAAGCATCTGGATATCCATGATTGTGTTAAGCTTGAAAAACTACCAGCAGAGGGGCTTCCCCAGTCCCTATGGTCGCTTATTATCAAGAATTGTCCTCAGCTTGTTGGACACTGCCAGATGCACAGAGGACAGTATTGGCACCTAATTTATGGCATCGAAGATTTGGTCATTGACAAGTGAGAAACAACATAAGCACATAACCAAGAAAAGTCTATGCTACGGTAACTGGGTTCTGCGCACTTGCAAAACAGTCAAGAATTCTTATCATAGAGGTGGGAGAGAAAAGTCTTCAGCATACGAGTCTAAACCAGTTGTAATGTTTCTCTTGTATTAGTTAAGCTTTCCAGAAAGGAGACACTTTATGTGCTCACTGCTCGAGGCAATAGTTAGTTTTTGAGAGAATTCTGTGTATTTCTATCTTAGCTTGTAATAGAAATTGTGGATGTTGATTTCAATACCAAATTTCATCAATTTTAGATACCATCATTACAAATGAACCACTGATATCGGCTAAGCAAAATTCATTCTGTTAATCTCACCCAAAAAAAAAACTGATGAAATGAAATATGTGCTCCTGCACCA